>JAHKKF010533015.1:0-24406 GCA_019740295.1 Labeo calbasu
TTTTAAACATGGCTGATTGGCCATAGTGTTCACGCGCTCAACAGACATGACTGTGATTGGCTACAATGATAAGCGCTTCACGCTCCTCACCGAGCGCTCACAAGTAAGCACAACGTCTGAAAGCCACATGTGTCAGCGGATCCCTAATACATCTGCACATAGACGGATCTGCTGACAGACGCGGCTTTCAAATGCTCCCGTTGTGCTTATTTGTGAGCGCTCGGTGAGGAGCGTGAAGCGCTTATCATTGTAGCCAATCACAGTCATGTCTGTTAAGCGCGTGAACACTATGGCCAGTCAGCGATGTTTAAAAATCGGCTCAACAGCGCTCAAATATGAGCGGGAAATGAACGTTTTTAAAACTTCAGAACCGAAAGTACCGAACCAGTACCGTTTGACAGCCCTAATGTTTTCCTCAAAAAACATGAAGCAAGAAAGACAAACATCTTGGATGACAAGGGGGTGAGTACATTATCTGTATATATTTTATATTTTGGAAGTGAACTACTCCTTTAAAGAGCTCACCCCCAATACTCTTTGACATTCTGGTACCTTGATGCGGCCCAGATCCCTCCTTCAATGTTAAGTTGTAAAGTCCATTTTATTTTATGGCATGCAAAAATCTATGCCTAAAGGTTGTTTGTTCAAATCCCTGACCCTTAGCATGACAAATAATGAACACACTTGTATTGGGCCATACCTGTTGATGATGTTCGTTGAGTCTGTGTTTTCTGGTTGAGGTGCATTGTTTTTCTGTACAGCAGGTGCTGTAGGGGCCGCTGGCTTCTCCCTGCTCACAGCTGCCGGATTCACCTCAAGGCTCTGCCGAGGTTTGGGCAAGGGCGTTGTGCTCTGTGCCTGTGTTTTTGTAGCATCTACTGGTTTGTCTACAACATCACTAGCTGTCTTATGCAAGCCTTTGTTCTCTGTGTCCTTTTGTCCTTCGACTTGTCCTTCCTTTTCACTTTTCTGCACTCCAGAAAAAAGTGTCACTTTCTGCAAGTCGAGTAACTTAAAGATGTCCTCTGAGAATGTTTTCTCTTCGTTCTCGTTAAAGCTCTCCGGGAACCTGCTCCAGCGATCCCAAGAAGGCTCACGGCCTGTTTTTCCCACTGGCGGACAGCTCAAGCTGGGTAGAGTTTGCGTCCTTTTTCTGGGGCTTTCGGGCCACGCGTCCGTCGTGGACGAAAACGGAGAGGAAGGAGAAAGAGGTGTGCCTTCTGATCCCGTCTCAGATGACCACAGGTCCTTCCTCTCTTCCTCAGGTGTGTCCATTTCTTCTTCCTCAGGAGATTCAGACAGGGAGGACACCTCACACTTTGGGAGGAGAGTGATGCAATCGGTTAAGAGATACAGGTGTGAAAGTAACACAGTGACAGTTTCAAAGAAACGCATACTTGGCAAACAGCAGATGTGTATATCAAATATCACTAAAAAAATATGACAAACAAATCCTTTCCAGCATGTTTTTAAAATAAATTATGTTATAAGTAACATACCATCTAAATTCTTAAATTCTCTGAAGAAAATGTAAAAATTGTTTAGTTGAATATTTTAAAACTGATCAAATATTTCAGAATTTTGAAGATATTGGCAAGCATAAGGCCAAATTTATATTTAATCTTTTTTATACATTACCGTTCAAAACTTTGGGGTAAATAAGAGCGTTTTGAAAGACATCAATACTTTTATTCAGTAAAGACACATAAATTGATCAAATGTGACGGTAAATACATTTACAATGTTGAAAAAAAATTCTATTATAAATAAATTCCTGGAAAAATTTATCAGTTTCCACAAATATAAGATTTCTTGAACACTAAGTCAGCATATTAAAGTGAGTTTTGAAGGATCATGTCACTCTGACTGGAAACTGAAGTAATGGCTGCTGAAAAGTGACCCTGGACCACAAAACCAGTTGTAAGTTGCACAATTGTGATTAGTAATATGCACTGTTAAGAACTTCATTTGGACAACTTTAAAGGCGATTTTCTTAATATTTTGATTTTTTGGCACCCTCAGATTTTCAAATAGTTGTATCTCGGCCAAATATTGTCCTAACAAACCTTACATCAATGGAAAGCTTATTTATTCAGCTTTCAGATGATATATAAATGTAAAAAAATCTGTAAATCTTTTTAAAAAAATGTACCCTTATGACTGGTTTTATGGTTCAGGGTCACATAATAAAACTGAAAACGGTTCATATTACATTATTTCACAACATTACAGATTTACTGTATTTTGAACAAATGAATCCAGTCTTGGCGAAAGAGATACTTCTTTCAAAATCTTACTGACCCCAATTTGTTGAATAGTATATTTAAAATGTTACAACTTTGTAGGATTTCATTACTTAAGAATTCTCCAGGCATACAAATCACCATTTTAAAATGGTCTGATATTTGCGAGTTTTCCATGAATGTGCTTCTGAGTACAGCTGTTATTTTACGTGATTAGTACCTCTGCAGACTCCCAGCCCACAAAGCTGCGAGGATTACTGTTCTTCTTGCTTTTGTTTTTCTTGCTCGGAAGAGGAGATGGCAGCATATCTTTAGAGGGTGGGAAAAGCAGCTCATGGTGTCTGATCATCACCGTCATTACCTTCTGTATCATGGGTGTTCCTGTGTAGATGAGGTGAGAACAGTGATCACGGCTACAATGTGTTAACCATAAATGCCATACTTGATATCTCATTCTCACTCACTGCATTTCAGGTTAAGTATCCCATAAACAACCAATCATTTTTTTCTTTTTGATGTTATGTTTCCTGTTAACACAGGAAGTTGTAAGTGTGATATGTCAGCTTTTTTTTAAATACAGCCAGTAGCCCTTAGTTTAAAACATATTACCCATCTGTTGAGCTACTAAACTGGAATAGCATAAAGCAGTAAAAGTAGTATTCTAATAAGCCATGATGTGCTTCTTTCTTGAACAGGGACATTCTCATTCTAGAGAGCATTTTACTGGACAAAAATAATACAAACTGGAGCAAGAAATGATGTCATTAATATTTTGGGTTCATTTTTTTCTAGAAAAGACTGTAAAACACTGTCTGCTAAATATGTATATTGCTTTATCTGAACACACATGGACTAAAAGACATATTTTGAATTAAAAGGGTATTTCAAAAACAATAGAAATTACACAGAACATAAAGTTGTAAAGAAATTATGTTTCTTGAGGAAAACATTACAGAATTTTTCTCCATATTGTGGACTTCTATGGTGCCCATGAGTTTGAACTTGTAGGACAATTTTAAAGTTGGAGGAGAAAATGAGATGGGAGTTTTTCGACATATTTTAACTCCACTGACCCAGATTACACAGAGTTCGCATGCGTGTCGCAGAGAATATACAAGACGAGCGATTGATGTTAAAAAGTATATAAACTGTTAATTTTATAGAAAAATTCTGAAATGTTTTCCTCAAGAAACAATTTCTTTATGACTGAGGAAAGAAAGACACGAACATCTTGGATGTCAAGGGGCTGAGTAAATTATCTGTAAATTTTTGTTCTGGAAGTGAACTTCTCCTATAATGTTTTATTCATCTTAGGATGACAACTGACCCTTCATCATACTGATGGCGTCCTCCACTTGCGGTTTGAACAGGTTCACTCCCATCACCGTGGCCAGATTCTCAACACTCATCTTATTCACCTTTGAGTTTTGTTGGACCTCAAAAAGGAATCTGCAATAAAAAAAATATGGATATACCAATATCAGCAGGGTATCTGCAGGATTTTTAATTTAAGAATTGAAGACTTTTTAAGACTTTTTTGAGACCTGGACAAATATAATCAATAACATATGAGCAGGGTAGAGCAATGTCTATATGGTGACATATTAAATTGTAAAATGGCCGTAAAAAGAACGATTTACAGTTCTGCTACAGGTTTTCACAAAATGATAAATTTTCACGTTTCAGCCTTTAAATTATTTTTAAGAAATGGGATGAGTCAAAATGATCAATTATTATAATAATTTAAACTATTATCAATCAATTATATTAATTTAATAAAATAATACATCTTATATATATATATATATATATATATATCTTATAGCTTCTTGTATCCGTAATTTCACATTTACAAAAAAACATGCATTGATTTTCGCATTGGTCTAAAAACTATGGAAGCCTGTTTCTGCCACTGAGTAAAGAATAAAAAAGTTTATTTATATAACTTATTTATATATCTTATTTATATAACTTTTTATCTCCCAATTCTGACTTTATTTCTCAGAATTATGACTTTAATTCTCAAAATTGCGTGTTTATTTCTCAGAATTGCAAGTTTATGTCTTGCAAAAACAGTAATGGAAATACATTCTAGGCCAATAGGTCACATTTTTGGAGTGGCAGAAATATAGTGGTAACACCTGTACACAAAGCAATGGAGGACATAACTTTGAAACGTGCAGTGCTTATATTTATTCACTGAAATCATAACCTTGTGAAGTTTAATTATAAAGCTATATTGCAATTATTTTTGTCTTCCCATCCCCAGGTTTTTAGACCTCTTAAAATCTGATGCAACCAAATGTAAGACTATTAGGCCCAGTTTCACAGACAGGGCTTCGGTTAAACCAGGATTAGGCCCTAGTTCAATTAGGACATTTAAGTAGCTTTTATAAATATACCGGGTGTGCATCTTGAGACAAAACAATAAATCTGACATATTATAAGATCAGTCACAGTTGAAACAGCCCAGACATGCATTTTAGCCTGGGACTAGGTTTAAGCCTTGTCTATGAAACTGGATGTTAAAGACTTAATTTAGGACTAGGGGAATCCTTGTCCAATACTTGTTTTTGCTCCTAACAGCGTCTAATCAGTTTTCCATCTTATAAGGACTCGTACCTGCAGATGTAACTCAGGAGGTTGTAGTTCACTTTTGGCAGAATGCTGATTTGTTGCTCCAGCTTTTCTTTTCCCTGGGATTGATCAGATTGCAGTTAGTCAAAGAATCATGACTCTTCTGATATACTGTCTTTGTGAATGTGTTTCTCACAGCTGCAGTGGCGGCATCCAGCATCAGAGTGCTGTCAAGGAAGTCCTGGTACTGAATCCAGGGCACAACAGGTTCAGGAAGCTCTCTGAGGTACAACTTAAGTAAGGACGCCACTGTGTGGACATCAGTGTCACTGCAGGCAGAAGGTACGAACAAATAAAGCATAAATTCGACATTGTCTTTACAGTCTAATCATCTTTGCAGTCAGAAAGGATGATGATGAAATGCAAAAACAGTTGCTTGTCAAATGAATATGTGCGTGTGTTGAATGGCAAGAACTCTGTCAGTCAGGACAGGATGTGGCTCAGCCGCAGATCATCAGTGTATGCCAGGTTCCTCTGAAATTGTGTTCTTTTGTATTTCTCTTTCTCTATCTCTCATGCTGTTGCACGTCCCCTCTCTCTCTAATTCTCTTTCTCTCTCTCATACACATCTAGTTCAGTCTTTCTGGGTCATACTCTTTACCTATGCTACTTCCTCAAAATAGCAGTGAAGACTTAGCGTCACCATAAATGGTCATGCACAGTGTGGTTATCCACATAAAAGCAACATTTGCATGCAAAGACTGCAAATTTAACAGTCTGGAAACCAATGGTCACAAAATCAGGTACAAAAAAATCATATAAAATTAAACTTTTAGTAGATTGTGGTTATGATTTGACTACTGGGGTTTTATGTAATTATTTAATTTATTTAATTTATTTAATGCTTTTCTTCACCAACATCAGCAGTAAGTGGTAATCTGAAGTTATGACAATGAATTAAATAAATAAAATAAAATAAGTGATTGAATTCTCTTAAATAAGCCAACGTGTGTGTGTGTGTGTGTGTGTGTATAGTCAAACCAAACATTATTCAGACACCAGAAATAATTTTTAATATTTTTTTACTAGTGTGTGCAGGACACTGTGAGGAGAGCAAAATAAAGTAAACTCTGAAAAACTATACCCAAAAATTCTTCATACAGTGAACTACCAGTAAAACTGATTTGGGACCAAAAATTATTTCAACACTTTGACCTGACCATGTTTTGCTTAAATGTTTTTTTTTTTTTATTTCTAATGTGACCTGTTTACACCACAGACTAAATAAAATAAAGCATTGCTTGGTAATTGATCATGAAAGTATTGATAGTTAATATAGTAAATATATTTGTACAATTATTAATTTATTTAAAATTAATGCTGCTCTTTTGAGCTTTCTATTCATCGAAGAATCCTGTTTCCACAAAAATATTAAGCAGCCCAACTGTTTTTAACATTGATAATAATATGAAATATTTCTTGAGCTGCAAATCATCATCATAGAATGATTTCTGAAGGATCATGTGACACTGAAGGCTGAAAGTAATGCTGAAAATTCAGCTTTGTCATCATAGGGATTATTTTATAACATGTTAAAACAGAAAACTGTTATTTTAAATTATAATAACAATTCACAATATTTCTGTTTTTACTGTGTTTTGTACTCTCCTGTACTTTATTTGATCAAATAAATGCAGACTTGGTAAGCGTAAGTGACTTCAAAAACATTAAAAAATCTTACAGACTCCAAACGTCTGAATGGTAGTGTGCATTGGTAATATGATGGTATTCTTTGAAGTACATTATAAATGTCATGGTAGATGAATGTAGTAAGTATTCAGTAGATTGGCATATATCAATATTATACCACCATGTCAATACTGGACTATGGTACCATCACAATACTTTCTGTAAACGACATGCTTTATTCAGATGAGTTCTTTACACCATCCTTGAGCCATTTCACACAGATTTACACATGTGAAGCTTCACCTGGGGAATGAGGGTCTCTCTCCGGCATCAAAGGCCTCTCTGAACTGTTTGACCTGGTTGTCCTGTCCTGGCAGGCGAAAGATGCCCTCCTCAAGCAGGCCGTGCTCTCTGATGAATTCAGCACACTTTTCCACCAGGATGGGCACCAGACGAGACCCGAATTTCTTCTCATACACCATGATGTCTGGAAGGCTCTTCCCAAATACTTCAAAGAGAGAAACATAACAATATTATTGAATAGCAGTGGCGGCCTATGGATTCATATAATTGAATAGGATACCGTTTGGACATTATACATTACAGTTATAGTAAACAAAAGGCTATTTATTTTGATCATAAATAATGTCTCTTTGAAACAACTTAGAAGTTTCTTCCGTGTTTATCTTTAACAGGTGTTTTAGCCACCTGTTTCATTCATTTAACATTATTCATTACATTATGTTGTCTTTTAGGGTTAAAGGAAATGTCTGTAAACTTAAAGTCCTGGCAGATTTTTTTATCCTTTTAAGAACCTCCTCAATCTATAGCAAACATTATAAACAAACTTATATTGTTTATTTGCATGCCAAATAATAGACACCTCCATTGGAGCGTGATCCGATGGCTTTGCGAATGGAGCGCACCCACTCTTCCATCTCGCTCTGACTGGACGCCATGAGAACATAGGCATCCCGTTCCCGATCTGTAGTGCTACCTGCAGCATCAGGGAAACAGTAACTCCATGATTTTTCCCTCCAACATATACAGTAGTAGCTCATGAGATCTTATACACTGTAAACAACTTGTAGAGATAGCAGGCTTGTGGTATAAGACTAAATAAAAAGACTTACCTGGGATGATCTCAAACAGGAATTTATCATCTGTATTTGATGGCAGCTCATTAACTTGGCATGAAAACAAAGGTATTGTTCCCTGAGATCAGAATGAGACGAGAGGAAGTAGTTACAGTCTGCGTGGGAAATAATCTAGTAAATAGTATATAAATTGGTAAAATAAAATTTGTGATAAAAAAAAGCAAAATATAAATGGTATAAAATGCATTAAAATACATAAATATAAATAAAACCAAATTTAACTTTTGTAGGAAAAAAACAACACATTACGATTACGTTATTGGTTTTTAATGTCAGTATTAGTTTGAAAGCATTTACATGACATTACAGACAGAGTCAAAAGTCTGAGACCACTCTGAAAATCTACAATTTAAGATAAATATTATACCTGGAAATAAACCAAAGAAAAAGATTTTGAATTACAGAAAGTAATATTATGATGTAAAATGAAGAGAAAATACTTCAGATTATAGATAACATGATTATCGCATGACCAAATACTAAAATTTAGTTATTGAACTGATAGGACTGGCATTGCATGAAATTAAAAATTCCAAGAGATCTAGACAGAAAAAAAGAAAAATGTATGCAATAAAAATATTAAAATATTGTAATGTTTCTATTACTCATGGTTGATTTTCTCCTACCTGGACAGCACTCTCTCTGTCATCTTTATGGTATGTAAGGACGTTTCCTCTCAGCACAAAGAAGCGCAGCTGCCAGTTCTTTACGATGGATCTCTGCTTCTTCAGCCAGCCTGTTTTCAGAGGTTTCTCCATGGATCTTTTAAAACCAGTGTGAGTGGATCCAGGACTCCCTTCCCCTGGCATAACACTCTTGGAACGAGCTGAGGTGAAAACCGATAAAAACCAAGCAGAAAATAAGATACAAACATGCAAACGAGTCCGAGACTTGCTGAAAATGAAATCACCTGTCACCAACTAATTCTATTTTTATATCACGAGAACATCATGCGTATAGTGTGGTGATGACAGCGGGTAACTGTCTAAAACTGCTAGCTTCCTGCATGACAAATGTCTACAGACTGGCTGTGATTGTCCTAATGCTGAAGAAAATGAACTGCTGTGACTTTAGGGCAGTACTGCGAGGAACAATACCATTCACTTAAGCAGAAACGCCTTTCGATGACACCGTGCCACGGATTGTTTGCTAGGTCAGAAGGGTATTATTGGATTTTGACTTTCCCACATAAGTTTGAGAACTGAAACATCAAAGAGGAACATTTTACTGTTCTGAGATTTCCCTTTTATACCTTGAGAGATCTAATGAAGTTCACCAATATGTTTCTTTTTAAGAATCAACCTTGATATTTATGTTTATTTATGTTTATTTAGACATTTATGTACAGAAATAAAAATTACATTGTTGACATACAACAGGCACAGCACTTTAAGATTTCTAAGGATATAGCTTGGACAATTCAAGATATAAACCTGGAAATAAACCAAATAATACATAAATAAATAAGATTTTGGATAACATAATCATTACTTTTTATACAAACTTGTAGTTCATGCAACTTAAGTCACATTTTGTCATTCAGGTGGTTTATAGTTGACTAGTACTGGTTTTAGTTTAATCCTGAACTCCGAACTCCTGAAGTCTTTCTAATTTTGTGTGCAATATGCATTAGACGTTCAGCCAACGGTCCTTGGGTGTGACGTCTGAGACTGAGACTAGCATGTTGCTAACCTGTTTCTAAGTGTTGTTAGCATGTTTGTAGAATGTTTAACATGATTAGCATGTTGCTATCATGTTTTAGCTTGAATATCATGTTGTTATCATGTTACTAGCATGTTTAACATGATTAGCATATTGTAAGCATGTTTAGTATGTTCCAAGCATGAGCAGCATGTTGGTAACATGATTAGCATGTAGCTAGTATGTTTTAACATGATTAACATGTTGCTAACATGTTTTTAACAAGACAGCATGTTTTGCTAACATGTTTCTAGCATGTTCAACATGTTGCTACATTGTTTTTAGCATGATTAGCAAGTTGTGGCATGTTGTTAAGTTGTGGCAAATTGCTTAGATGTTTATTATGTTGGTAGCATAATTTAGCATCTAGGATAGTCTTTAAGCTTCGTTAGTGACGGACAGCTTAAACCAGGCGGGCCCAAACTCGGTCCTGGAGGGCCGGTGTCCTGCAAAGTTTAGCCCCAACCCCGGCTGAAACAGCTAATCAAGCTCTTACTAGGCATACTAGAAACTTCCTGACAGGTGTGTTGAGGCAAGTTGGAGCTAAACTCTGCAGGAAACCGGCCCTCCAGGACCAACTTTGGGCACCCCTGGCTTGAACACTCTATCCCCTGGTTTCATAGACAAGGCTTAATTCTAGTCCCAGACTAAAATGCATGTCTGGGCTGTTTTACCTGAAAGAAACTTGCGTATCTCAAAATATGTCAGTGCCATTGTTTTGTCTCAAGATACACACCAGTAATTTTTTTTTTTCTAAGGCAAGTTTACTAAAGATACTTAAATGTCCTAATTGAACTATGGCCTAAACCCTGGCTAAATCTAAGGTCTACATAAATTTTGACCCCCCTCAATGCAAGTCTGTGTGAAAACCATAAGTTAGAAAAAGACAGTTAGAAGAGACATAGCAACTAACTTCAGATCAGTCTGAATAATACGGTAGTTGTAGCTTTAAAGCTCTAGGAGGAGATACTGACTAAATTTTGGCTCAGAAGAAAAAGAAGAATAAGCTTTAATATTTATTTGGATATTTGGTTTTGAAAAAAACTTAAACCAACCTAAGGTGGTTTGCTGGTTTTAGCAGGTCTCCTAGCCTGGTCAAATTGTTCTGTTGGGTGGTTTCAGAGTGGTTTTGGACACTTTTCCACTGGTTAGGCTCGGAGACCAGATTGCTGGCAAGGTAAACCAGTTACAACCATCTTACACAAGCAAAACATGACCAGCATTTTTATTTATTTATTTTTTTGTCAGTAGAAGTAAATATGTAAATATATGACTTTGATTACAGACTTGCTTGCAAGTGTCTTTGTAAATTTGAGAATAGCATAAAATTAAAATATTTTTCTCACTTTCTCTCAAAAAGGCTCCATTTGTGAGAGAACTAAGAAATCCCATTTGTGATTTTTCTTTCTGGCGGGATAGCCCATAACAAAGGGAGAGTGGGGTAGAGACCCCTGTGATTGAGAGATAAGAAAAACTGACATGTCCAGAGTGGCAGAAAATAAGAAAACGATAAAAGCGTTCCAATCGGCATCCATCAAAGTAAAAAACCGCTTAGTGAAGCCATAAAACACTTGACTTCATGTCGTCTCTTTGATAAGAAAGCATCTACAACAAATTCATATCTAGATAGTAACCAATCAGCAATTATCTAATCGACAAGAGATGGTGTCACCACCATTTGAGCAGCTTGGAGCTTTTGTAGTCAAATGCGCTATAACCCATTGAGATCAGAGGAAAGGGCAGAAGAGAGAGAACTAAGATAAACAGGAAGTTACCAGCTCATCAGCCACAGGAAGTAGCGTTTTTGAAAGATCCCCACCTAACGTTAGCCTCTTTGGTCTATTTTGAGTAGATCTTCCCTGATGGAGAGCACGGACCACTGTTCTCTCTCCTGGACCACGGGCCCACACACATTGCCCCGCTTCAGACCTCACCCATTTCTATGACACACGCTGGGATCAGGGGAAGGGAAGAGAGTAGGTTTAAACTCCCCGTGACTTACCAAGGAGATCATAGCAGAGATGCAAGAAGCTGTTTGCGTCAGGCACAGCGCTTCTGCGTCAGGCTTAAGACTGTGACATTAGTAAAAGGGACTGCTGATCATTCACGTTCAGCAAAGCAGCTCTGCACATGCTAAACTATGCATAATTTTTGTTCAATGTTATGTAACCATAAAATTCAAATTCAAAAACAGCTAAAGTCTACTGTTATTTTTTTTTTCCCCACAATCCTACCAATTCCTGGTTAAAAAGTCAAATCCTAAAATGGGTTGCAAATAAATATGCAATATTAAAATTCTGGCTGATAGGAAAAATCAATCATTTTTATGTCATGGTTAGTATATAAAGGCTAGTATATACACTAGCAGTCAAAATTTTTTGAACAGTAAGATTTTTAATGTTTTTTTTAAAGAAGTCTTTAAAAAATATTAAAACAACAGCCTTTATCTAAAATAGAAATCTTTTGTAACATTATAAATGTCTTTATTATAATTTTTAAAGCACACATCAATTCAAAGCATCTTTGCTAAATAAATGTATTAATTTATATAACTTCTTTCAAAAAAAATTAAACTGACAAGCTTTTGAAAAGTATAGTGTATAATGTTACAAAAGCTTTTTATTTCAGATAAATGCTGATCTTTGGATCTTTCTGTTAGTTAAAGAAAAAAGTACTCAACTGTATTAAATAATAATAATAATAATAAATGTTTCTTGAACAGGAAATCAGCGTACTAGAATGATTTCTGAAGGATTATGTGATGCTAAAGACTGAAGTAATTATGCTGAAAATGCAGCTTTAAATAAAAAGGAATAAATTATATTTTAAAATATATTCAAATACAAAGCAGTTATTTTAAATAATAAAAATATTTCACAATAGTACTGCTTTTGCCGTACTTTGGATCAAATAAAAGCAGGCTTGGTGAGCAGAAGAGAAAATCTTACAGTTTAAAAACTTTTGACTGGGAGTGTATATGGTATATAAATGTCTAATATTAAATTTCAAATTTTTATTTTTTCTTCAAATAAACAAAAATGTAAAAATAAAATAAAACAGTAATAATTTAAGCATTTTAAACGAGTGAATTTAGGCATCACATCATTAGAATATCCATTATATAATACAGATATTCATTTTAAGAATATTAATAATTAAGTTAAATTTAAACTTCAATTTTTAAAAATTCAGAGTTAGTATTAGATGATGGCAAAAGTAACCTAAAATGTAAAAAAGGGAAATGAGCATGCACAATTAAATATGCAGCACTGACTGATACAGATAAAACATCAACTGATATATTAAAAAAATCTATAATACCAATATATTCTGCACCTCTAGCTATGAACACAGTTTTTGTCAACTTAAAAAAAGGCTGTACTATGCTTTAAATAAAAAAATACTAAATATCAAATATAAATGATTAATATTTTTTTTAAAAAATGATGATAAAAATAATCAAGATGAAAAACTGAAAAAATAAGCATTCACTATTAAATATACAACACTGGCTGATATAGATATCGATTGATATGAGGGGAAAAAACATAACACCAACTCAATAACTGATAAAGTACCAACAGTTTTTGCTGGCTTTAAAAAATTAGGCTGTACTAAAAGATCCTTTGAATAAATACCTAAATATCAAGCAAAAATACACTTTATATAAAAAAGCAATGTAAAGCCATCAGAAAACGATCACACTGTGAGAAACACTTACTCTCTTAACCTAGGATACTGCTGAGAGAACAGTAACCAAAAACCTTGTAATATACCGCGCACAGAAGATAACTATCTAGCATTTAAAAGCGTGCTCACATTTTGAGCAGAGAATGAACAAGTTTCACAAAGTGTCGCAGCGTCTTCCTGCCTGCAGCATGTGAATGTTACACACAGAGGAAATCACCAATGCTTTGCATCTCCAACAGACAGTGCACACTAACACCAGAAATGCCACGAGTCACCTCACACAACCATAAAACTGCCTCTTTTTATACTTGATTGCTCCATACAGCTGTTTGAAGTCAACTCTTAACAACAGTTTTTTAACAACCTGGAGATTAATGAGAACATTTAGTCAAACTAGAAAGGAAGTACAACAAATAATCATGTCACAGTGACTATACAACACATGAAAAGGTGTGTCAGGGATTCGACAGAATTACAAGGAAATCGCATAGCAGATGAGATGTGCTTATGTGAATTACATAGCCTCAGGGTGAATTCTCTACACCATCACTTTATGCCACCTTCATCTGTGATTTACAGATACATTAAAATCGCTCTTTTAAGTTACACTTTTAAACACATATGCACCGCCTAGTAAAGTACATTTCCTTAACATAACATGCGTCAATATAAACCAAACCTCTAGTTCCTAGTGACAGAGGGCCCGTTGTGTCAATGAATACAAAGAATCACACATAAACCTACCTGCCTGGCCAAGTGACTTTTCTAAAACATGTAAAAAAAAAGACTTTGACCTTTGACCACACACATAAACACACCGTGCCACTCACCTATCTTGGCGGTTTCAGCTCTGAAGGTGCTGAAGTCCCAGTTGCGAGGTAGTCTCAGAGACATTTCTTCAAAATCGGACCAAAAGGTTACACACACACAGACACACTCGCACACATTCTCTCATTCACACGCACACACAACAACAATCACAAAACACGCAGTGAACTCTAAGAGTACATTCTTTCCAGTCAGCCCCTCTTCTTCTCTTCACTTCCTCCTTCCTCTGCTAATCTGATTCTTCTTCTTTTTTTTTTACACTTCTAAACACGTTGAATCTTGCCTCTCGGCTCGCCTGCAGTGTTTGTGTCAGCAAACCAACAGCTATTTTGAAGTTCCTACATCCAGCATTGCTGTCAGGCTGTAGAGAAGCAGCAGAGCAGCAGCACTGTCATCCTTCGTACCCACAATCTTCATGAGCTAAGGAAGTGAGTGGCAAAGTCAAGACACCCACAGAAAAAATAACAGAGGTGATGAATTTTTACACAGGCGAAAATTCAGACTACAACTGTGCAGGGTGTACCTCAATCGATGGGGCCGCTCTTCTTCTCAGAGATTTGTCATCATTCCACGTTGGTTCGTTCTCAAAGTATTTTTACATCTAAAACTGTTTCTGTCATCATACAAAAAATACATTTCACATAAAAAGGAAGTTCAAACAACAGGAGGAAGAGATCAAATTCGGATATATTTATATATATACTTAGCTTTCCTGTTTATTAACCACTTACAAATGAACAAATCACTGTACACAAAGCGGCAGGGAAAGCACATTTATCTGCTTTATCAAAATTACAAAACTGAAATACAGACCATGATACTTTAAGACAAGATGTTGAGCTGTTGTTGTAAATTTGTTTAGCAGAGAGTAGTTTCTTCTTCTCAGTGGCAAACCAAAAGAGCTTAACACGTTTGAGTGGGTTTAACAATTCTGTATTTACTTTAATGGTCATGAAAAAATTGGCAGAAATATGGAGAGCACAACTGCACTGCAGTCAGTTTCTCTTTGACACTTTAAGAGACCGTTGCTGACACCTCTACATTAGTATACTTTCTAAGAAGGATAAAATGTTACGGCAGTGTTTACGAATAACAAAAGTAAGGCATCACACCAAAAATGCGCGTTTAAAACATTGTAACCAACAGAGTGTTTGTCTGGCTTCACTAGCAGTGGTTAACCACACGCAGAGATACACGTATCCTAATTTGTGGGGTCTGATTGTATTATAGAATGTTAAAACTCACTTTACCTACACTAAACCTCTTAGTAACCTATCCCTAAAACTTCCAATCACAGAAAACATTCATATATATATAACATGTTTTAAGAATGTTAAAACATTCATATATATATATAAGAACACACGCACACAAAAAACGACTGTTTGGCGCACTCTAGTGGTTATGAATGGTACGCGCAAGAGTCTAAAAAAAGCTTTCTACTTGTTCAACCTGTAACACTATCACAGAAACGAAGTTAGATATTTTGGCATGCAGTGAAGACTTTGATAAATGTGTCTCTTTTAGAGCCGTCAAACGATTAATCGCGATTAATCGCATTTTTAATAAATGTTTTTGTTTACATAATATATGTGCGTGTACTGTGTATGTTTATTATGTATATATAAATACACATATGCATATATTTAAGAAAAAAATATGTTTACATTTTAAATATATTTTTATATAATATAAATTAAATGCATATAAATGCATGCAAATATTTTCAAAATATATACCGTATGTATGTGTTTTTATATATACATAATACAGTACATACACATATGTTATGTAAACAAAAACTTTTATTTTGAATGCGATTAATCGTTTGACAGCACTAGTGTCTTTATAAACGTTTACGGTCACCGCACTCAAACGCATGTGTCTCCTGATTTTAGTGGTTGGCCAGCAACATGTCGGGTTTGTAACTCTTTGTTGACTGTAAAACATTGAAATTGCTCTGTTAACGTCTGGAGTTTGTGCAGTACGCTAATGTTTCAGCATAGGGGCCTATACATACACAGAGCACAGACTGGCTTAGAGGACCACTCAAAAACAGTAAAGAATAAGAACGGAATCATCTCTACGTCAAACATATACAGTATATACTATATAATCTTATATTCTAATATAATGTAATTCTCTCTATAAAATCAGGACAGTGAACTGAACTAATAAGGTACAATAACACGAAATCATAATGAATAATAAATTATCTTAGAAAAAAATCTGCACCACTTAACACAGATGAAGATAATGTGGTTTTGTTTACTGAATGAAACAAAGTAATTAAAAACATGCATTGATGGAGTATGGTGAAAACACGGAGGGGATTCAAATATTACATACGGATTTATGGTCTAATTTTTCAGCAGTGTGAGGCTTTGTTTATTGTTATGTCACTGCTCCGTGCTCCATACTTAAATGGCTAGTTTACCCAAAAATAAAAAATCTGTCATTAATTACTCGCCCTCATGTCGTTTCAAACCCGTAAGACCTTCGTTCATCTTCGGAACACAAATGAAGATATTTTTGATGAAATCCGAGAGCTTTCTGACCCTGCATATCACATTCAAGGCCCAGAAAGTTAAGGTTAGTAGGGACATCGTTAAAATAGTCCATGATACATTTAATACACAAAGAAAAGAAAAATAACAACTTGATTCAACAATTTAGCATGCCTGTGGTACCACTGACACAGGAACTGACCTTCTGATGTACGTATGATCTCTCTTATTATATCCTCTTCATTGTATATTATGGTTTGAATAAAGCTGGGCAAAAAATGTCAAGTCATCCGCTCTGTCGAAATCTTCAGACATGTTTACTAAGACTATTTTTTACTTCTTCCTCTGCTTGTAAACAAGGAGCAGCCGCATCCGGGTTCTACTTCAGCACGCAGCAACACACACATGCGACCTGTGGTGTTGCCAAGTCCGCGTTTTCCCCGCGGAATTGGGCTACTTTAACACTGTCAAAGCCGCCGGGGGTTAAAGCGTCCCCCAAAACGTGATATTTATCCCCTAAAAGACTTATTTTACCAGGGGAACCTTGCCCAAAAAAAGTGTATTTTTTACGATTTTTAACGGGGTACCCCGTCTAAACACGATTGGGGTAGTTTTGAGTAGCAATTGGGCGGGTTTTGTTGTGAAAACCTGGCAACCCTGCTGCTGCTCTGTGAATGCCTGTCCAAGACTGACACGGAAGAGAAGAAATAGTTGAATAAAGTCATTGTATTTGTTTTCTTTGCACGCGAAAAGTATTCCCATAGCTTCATAAAATTACAGTTGAACCACTGATGTCACATGGACTATTTTATTGATGTCCTTACTACCTTTCTGGTACTTATATGTGAATGTTGCATTGTTGTCTATGCATGGTCAGAAAGCTCTCGGATTTCATAAAAATATCTTAATTTGTGTTCTGAAGATAAACAGGTCTTATAGGTTTGGAATGACATGAGGGTGAGTAATTAATAACAGAATTTTCATTTTGGGGTGAACTATCCCTTGAAGCTATATGGCTTGAGCTGTCCATTAAAATCATGTACATGATTTAACATCACTCAGGTAACAAGCTGCCTATTTATCTTTCAAGACCTGTGAGCATAAAAAAAAACAAAAACTAACCTTTCTAACTGAAAAACAAGAATATAACTAACATATGACTTGCCCATCAATACAGCTTATCAGTCTTGTCAATACACACAGGTCTGAAAGTATGTGCTCATGGATCTTTATTGATGAATGGCAGTGGACTGTTCGTACAGACTGTGGCTTACAGACTAACCTAAGCCCGTTACATCCTCATAACAATACTTTTTTAAAGCTGCTCGAAGACACCCATTAAGGTTTCATTTTCTTAAAATAAATATTGTTTATGGCACGTGTGTTAATGACAACACGTGTTAGAGAGGAACAAAATTCCGTCAGCAAGACACACTATATTTTTTGGTTGAGTTGACACAGCAGGTGATGGTAAAAACAAAACAGGTGAAACAGAATTATAAAATGAGACATGGTAGACTTGGCCTCGTGCAGTGAAAATGGTACAAAACTCGTATGAAATGAATTAAAAACTAAAACAGCCATTGAGATTTGACGACCAAGCCTGATCATTAACCATTTAGCATGTAACGGTTCACAAACACACAAAACAACACAGACAGCTTGACTAAGATTAGCTTGTAACTGCATAGTGACAACAAAACATTAAAACTAGAAATGATAAAATTATGATTTAGATCACAAACAGTAATTCTTATACCTTTAACATTCAGTGCGAAAAGTTTGTCAACATCTCCAAATGGTCTTTTTCAGTGCTGAGTAACCACTAATTGTTATTAACTGTTAACAATATAATTCTAATTAAAGTTACTTCCTATTTGTTTGGCTTACAGGGACCGTTTCTTTGTAACAAACATGAAAGCCATGTAATTATAGTCTGACGAGGTCTAAACTTCCTCTCAAACACTACATGACATCTGAATCTTCTCCTTACCTTCAGGAAGTACAGTATACATACAGTCTCACAGCTGAACTGTAACAGTCACCAACTATTGGGCTGAAGCGCACATCTGATATCAATGACCAGAATTCTCTTAAATATAACGTTACAAAAACGTCAAAATCCGAAACCAGGGAAACAAATATGAATTATCTGCAGTGAAAATACAATCTTTTTTGAAATGGTGTATGGAAACACATGTTAGCATAAAATAAACAAAAACTAGCCTGAGGTTGAAATGACAGTGTGATGAGCAGTGCATTAAAACAAAATAAAACATAATAAACACTATAAAATATTCAGACAATCTCTAGGTACAGAACATTTGTACACAAGTGGAATTGTACAGCTCAACTCACAAAGAACTGTAACAACAATGTCATCTTAATATATATATATAATATTCTTTTGTGGTGTAAGAGATAAACATAAAACGTTCACAAAAAAATAAAATAACATAAGCAAAAACACTGATTTGCACACACACACACACACACACACACTCACTCTCTCTCACAAACACACTGAAAATGGAATGACCCAAGGTTGTGGTTCAGTTTTCCGTTGTTTCCCTTCTTATGTCCCTCATTTCATCTCCCTCTTCCATACATGCCTGGATCTGCTTCCGTTGCACTCGTCTCCCTCTATCCACATCCCACTCCGTTGGGATGTCCCTGGGGTGGTCTGGAAAGCTAAGCTGCTTCTTCCAGGGCAGGGAGCAGGCCTTTCTCTGTCAGATGAGCCTTGAGCGAGTTAAAGATGTGGAGCTGTTGGTCTGGTCTCAAAGCAAGTAGCTGCTGGATGACTTTAGAGGGGTTTGGCCCTCTGAGAGAGAGGAAATATCAAAGCAAATTGTTTTTATGCTCTAGACACACTCACATGATTAATATGCTCTGATTATAATAGTGCTGTGATACTACACTACCAGTCAAAAGTTTCAGTAACAGTAAGTTTCATTTAAAGAAGTTTCTTTTGCTCACCAATTCTGCATTTATTTGATCCATAGTACAGCAAAAATAGTAAAATTTTGGAATATTTTTGCTATTTAATATTTGAAACTCTTTTTTTTTATTTGAATATATTTTAAAATGTAATTTATTCCTGTGATTTCAAAGCCAAATTTTTAGCATCATTACTTCAGTCACATGAACCTTCAGAAATATACTGATTTGTTGCTCAAAAAACAATTATTATTATGAAATTGAAAACAGCCGAGTATTATTTTTTCAGGTTTCTTTAATGAATAGAAAGTTCATAAGAACAACATTTATCTGAAACAGAAATCTTTTGTAACATTATAAAGGTCTTTAACATCATAAATGTTCTTGCTATTATAAATTAATTATAGAAAAAATAAAAAATATACTGACTTCAAGCTTTTGAATGGTACAGAGTATAATGTTACAAAAGCTTTTTATTTAAAATAAATGCTGATCTTTGGATCTTTCTATTCATCAAAGAATCCTTAAATGAACTCAACTGTTTAAAATGTTGACTATAATAATGATAAAAATGTTTCTTGAACATCTTGATCATGTGACACTGGTGTAATGAAGCTGAAACTTCAGCTTTGTCATCACAGTAAAAAAAAAAAATCTATTAAAATAGTAAACAGTCCATTTAAATTGTAATTTATCAAAATAATAAAGCTTTGGTAAGTATAATACATTAAAACTCAGATGTCAATTACAACCCACATAACTGTACCACAAATTCAGTAATAACAGTCTTACCTGATGAAGCTGGCGATATAAACATTTACAAATGTGGCCATAAGGTACTGACAGTCGAAACGGTCCATGATTCCTCCATGACCTGGAATGGTGTTTGCAAAGTCCTGCAGTGATGGAGAGACAGAGAGACAGTATGACCAGAGTGTAAAGCACAGGACAGGAAACAGGTACACTGAAGCCCTGTGCCACATCTAAATGTGTCTTTTACTTTTACTGCATAAACGGCTCGCTTAACATGCCTTGTGGTGAAGAATGCTGTAGGTAACAGTTGAACCAAGACTGAACCATTTCTTTTTTCAGATAAGTATGATCTGTGGGTGCTCAAATTACACCCACCTTGATTTTGAAGGCTCTTTTGAAGCCGCTGGCGAAAAACCCTCCAAAAGGTCCCATGATGGAGGCAAAGGAAGACAGGGCAATGCTGTGGATCTGGAACGGGTACAACTTCACTGTGGTCTAAGAGGAAATAGGAGAGAGATGAAAATGTATAAGTAAACTGTCTTTATTTGTATGCAATTTCAATATACGTAACATTTGCTTAAATCATTGTGGTTCAAAGAATGTCCAAAGAGTCAAGCAAAGCTGTGGCAGATTCACAACGAGTGGAAAGTCAGCAGATGGCTGTGTCTGAGCAACTGGTGAACACAGACACAAAGACCAAAAAAAAAAAACAAAAAGAAAAAAGAAAAGGCGTGGACAAAGCGAGTGAGAGACAAGAGAAGTAAGCATCTAACAGACTGTATACATGTAGTGTGTGTGTGTTTTACCCAGCCCGTGATGGACTGCAGAACAGGCGGCAGGCCGTAGTCCTGAAGCTGGAAGAGCTCAGACGGCTCACAGTCTACTGTGAAACTGTTGGAGTCGTTGTTAAACTCCACAGGACAGACAAAATAGCGGTAACCTGACATCACGTAGGACAGCTGGAAAGGAATCGAAGTGTGATTTATCATTCAGATGCATCAAATTAATTTTGAAAATAACTGATCAGCCACTTCCAAGGTTTCAGTCTAGATAAGTCTTATTCTGACATCACCAAGGTTTCCAAATCTATATAAAAACATTCAGTGAAGACCAGACAAAGAACAGGAAGTGGGTTTTTATTACTCACTAAGATTCCAAAAACAATAGTGGAGAAGAAGCCACCGATAAACCCCTCCCACGTCTTCTTAGGAGACAACTGCAGAGAAAAATCAGCATTATGAGAAAGGTACTAAAAATACATATTACACGGAAGCCACAGTATTTAGACAGTTAAGCCAAACTCAAAAATGTATGAATGTTACTGCATTAGACAAAAACATTAAAAGCAACTTTTCGAAAAAACTTTTGAAAAGCACACTTTTCATGCAAAACATTTCACAAAAAGAAGTTAATTAGGTTTTAACATCTTAAAACAGCAGATGTACTTTTCAAACTAATCAAAGCATTTGGACACTCTCTGAATGTCAAACATTAGTGGATCAAGTATATGGTTTATGCAAAAAATTACACCTACTAAGACATTTAGCAGAACATCCAATAAAACACCAGTTGATTAAAAACAATAGCTAAAATGATGAGTATGGCTTAAAGGGATTGGATTTCACCCAAAAATGACAATTATGTCATTAATTACCCTCATGTCGTTCCAAACCCGTAAGACCTTTGTTCATCTTTGGAACACAAATTAAGATATTTTTGATGAAATCCAAGAGCTTTGTGGCCCTGCATAGACAGCAATCCAACTGACATGTTCAAGGCCCAGAAAGGTTGCAAGGACATCTTTAAAATAGTCCATGTGACAAATTGTTTTGTTGCGCACAAAATGTATTCTCATACTTTCATAAAATTAAGGTTGAAACACTGATTTCACATGGACTATTTAACAATGTCCTTACTACCTTTCTGGGCCCTAAACGTGTCAGTTGCGTTAATGTCAAAAATTGTTTATTTTTATTTTCATCAAAAATCTCTTAAGTTGCGTTCTGAAGATGAACAAAGGTCTTATGAGTTTGGAACGACATGCGGGTGAGTGATTAATGACAGAATTTTCATTTTGGGTGAACTATTTCTATAAGGCTTTAAAAGCAACTTTAACACACTAATGTTCAAAAGTTTGGAATAAGAAATTAAAATGATTTTAAAATTACTTTTATTTACGCAATGATGCATTAAACTGATCAAAGACAGAAATCTATTTCAAATAAATCCTATTATTTTCCAAACATAAAAGAAGACTAAAATACAGTATTAAGCAGCATAATAGTTTATAAAATTCTGAAATTTTTCTTGAGCACCAAATCAGCATGTTAGAATAATTTCTGAAAGATCATGTAACACTGAAGACTGGAGTAATGGCTGAAAATAAAGCTTTGCCATCATGAATAAACTACATTTTAAAATATTTTAAAATAGTAAACCATTGTTTTAAATCATAATAATATTTTACAAGATTAGATTTACTGTATTTTTGTTTAAATAAATGCAGCCTTGTTAAGCATATGAAACATTATAGCTACCCCAAACTACTGAACGGTAGTGCAAATATTATACACTACAGCCATTTTATTTTATTTCAGATGTCACAATATTTGACTTATAAATAATATTTAACTAGGGTGTTAAAAACACAAACCTTGATGAGAGGGGTGCGACCGAAAAAGAAGCCAAACATGTAAGCCATGATGTCATTACAGATAACACAGGAGATGGGCACAATAAACCTGTGCACACAGAAATAGATTACCCTTATACAAACAGATCACCTAGACCATAAAACCAACTGTACTGTATCTAATACCATGGAATGATACTGAATTATAAAATTTAAATGTGTAAACGTCATATGGGGTTTGATGGTGGCACATAAGAGGCATCATCTTACCAGATCATCCCTTCAAATAGGTTATGAATGATTAAGTGGGACTGAGTCACCACAATCAGCAAGGTCACATGAGTCCATCCAAACTGGGAAGAGAGAAAGGCGGGATGAATAGCTCTATTCAGTTCAAATCTGAGACAAATGGCAGTGCTATGATACGGAAAAAAAAGAAACTGTGTAGGGGCTGTGTCCAACATGATTAATGTCAGAAAACATGTCATGCAGTCTGACACGCATGATGAATTCATGTGTAGAATGACAAACACAGTGAGCGTGTACATACAAAAAAACACTCTCAAATTACACTGAATTTGCTCTGTCGAATCTACAATCAAACCTATAGAAGACTAAATGCAACTTTAACACACTCACCATGTAAAACTGCAGGCGGTAGTGTTTTTTCACCAGGCTCAGAACAAACATGCAAAACCCTGTAAAAGACACACACATCTGGTAAAACAGACAGTTCCACCAGTGCCATCCCCACATGTCTATGGGACTATTTTAGGCCAGTCACACTGTCACTAATTATGTCCTGTTTGGCAGGAACAAGCCTGTGGCCAAAAAAACCTGCACAAGCCAATTTAGTACTAAAGCAAGCACACTGAAAAGACAATCTGAAACTACATAATCTGTAGGACATGGAAAATTTATACTTTTTTTTAACAGTCTGCCTAACAAATGATATACTGATGATACTGTTTATAACATGATCTTGTTTAACTTTACACCATTGTTGGCCTTTATAAAAACAGAACACTGATATATATTTTAAAGGATTCAAAAGTCAAAAAGAAATTAAGGTTGTGGAAAACATTCCAGGATTTTTCTCCATATAGAGGACTTTAATGGTGGCCAACAGATTGAAGGTCCAAATTGCAGTTTCAATACTGCTTCAAAGGGCTCTAATGATCCCAGACGAGGAATAAGGGTCTTGTCTAAAGAAACGATTGGTCATTTTTTTTTAAAAGAAATAAACATTTATATACTTTTTAACCACAAATGTCTGTTTTGCACTAGCTCGACAACACACATTACACAATTACGCACGAGTGAAGAAGGCAGAAGTACCAACGCTGTTTACAAAGCGAAAGTGCAAAGAAAGTCGAACACCCTTTACAAAAAAAGGCAGACCAACATGTCGGACAATTTTTAAGTTGGAAATGAAAATAAGATGGAGTTTTTCACCTTGCCCTACCATTTTGAACTGAAGTACACAGACCTTTCCAACATGATTACGTAACGTGCGAGGTCGAGCTAGTGCAAGCATTTATGGTTAAAAAGTATATACATTTTTATTTTTTATTAAAGGGGTCAATGAATACAAAATTCACTTTTACATGTTGTTTGAACATTAATGTGTGTTGGCAGTGTATGTACAAATCTACCCTATAATGATAAAAATCCATGCAGTGGTTTTTA
>JAHKKF010533015.1:24456-35246 GCA_019740295.1 Labeo calbasu
TCCTGAAATGTTTTCCTCAAAAAACATAATTTCTTTACGACTGGAGAAAGAAAGACATGAACATCTTGAATGACAAGGGGGTGAGTACATTATATCTGGAAATTTTTGTTCTGGAAGTGAACTACTCCTTCAAGTCTTGTGCATTGTATACTTAAAAATCGAAGTAAATTTTAGCCCTAAGTAGATACTTTGAGAATACTACAGTAAATATTTCAGTCTGTAGTATTTGTTCCTAGAGTGGATCCTCTTGTCATTGTGCACACTGACTAAGGTTAGTTTGCCATTGGTTGGTCACTGATTGTGATAAGCATAATAAGGGGGTTTATACTGAAGTTAGAGTTCTTATCAATCACTTTTCTTAAAAACAGTTCTTTTAATCAGAGAGATTTGTAAAGCAATCTTTGTCTAAGGTCATGTTGTCCTGTTTGGGCTACTAGTGCAGAGCTGGCATCATATCAGCCCGAAGCCTTGCAATAATTACAGACTTGGAAAGGAAAAGATCAAACTGTAAAGTTTCCATAATAAAATAAATCCTATTTGTTATTTATTTATTTTTTAAAGATTTACTGACCCTCAGGCTATCCAAGATGTAGATAAGTTTGTTTTTTTCAATTGGAACAGATTTGGAGAAATGTAGCACTACAACACTTGCTCACCAGTGGATCTGCAGTGAATGGGTGCCGTCAGAATGAGAGTCCAAACAGCTGATAAAAACATCACAATAATCCACAAGTAATCCACACCACTTCAGTCCATCAGTTAATGTTTTGTAAAGCCAAAAGCGGTGTGTTTGTGTGTAAAAAAATCCATTGTTACGGCGTTTTAACTTCAAGCAGTCACTTCTGGCCAAAATATCCAGTCCATAATCCAAAAAAAAACTTTGTGCAGTGCTGTTTCCTCACATTAAAATCCATTTGTTTAGAAATGTTTTTGGTTATTGTGCTTCATCTGTGCATATTTATGTCCTGATTCAGATGACTTTTTCACTGGAGAAAGCAATAGTACAGCTAGGACTTGTATTTTAGTAACAATATATATTTATAATATTTGGAAACAGTGGTTTGAAGTTAAAAACATTTTAATGATGGATTTGTTTCTTATGAACACACAGCTTTTCAATTCACAAGACATTAATTGATGGACGGGAGTTTTGTGGATTACTTGTGGATTATTGTGATGTTTTTATCAGCTGTTTGTACTCTCATTCTGACAGCACCCATTCACTGCAAAGCGTCCATTGGTGAGCAAGTCATGTAATGCTAAATTGGTCTACATCTTGGATGGTCTGAGGGTGAGTAAATGTTCAACAAATGTGTTTTGGGTGAATTATTCCTAAAATCTTGGAAAATTTTGGTAAACCCAGTGATTAGTTCTTCCTCCCAGAAGTCATGTAGCAGTCGTGCCTTCTGACTGAAACTTGTGGTGATTTTCAAAAGTCAGGTAGTCAGAGAACAGCGTCTGAAACTGAGACTATGTTTGGGCTTTCCTGTGAGCCATTAGGGGGCAGTGAAACTTTCAGTGTTTACTTTTCAATGCGTGTCATGCTGTAATGTTTCTCACGCTCTCCTCAGAGAGGGCAACAAGTCAGAACTATGTGCTTGATGTATTATATGAGTACTGTGTACTGTTTAAAAGTATCATCCTTATCCAAACAAAACGATACTGTTATTAATCTGCTTCTCTAAAAAGTCATTAAGCTGTTCGTGAAGCCCTGAAGTGAGGAAAATGGGTCATAATCATTGTGTTTGGTAAAATGGTCTCTGAAGCTTTTTATGGCTCATATGATTTTTTTGTGGGAGGACGAATATTTCCCAGGATTAATCCGCATTAATTAAACATTCATGATTCCATTAGGAAGGACATCTGGCTGCTTTAATGGCTTTGTAATGTCAGGGGCATCTAGACACTTAAGAAAGGCCCATTTCACCTTTTCCCCTCTGACACGCTAAAGTTCAGATGACAGAGTTATTGTTGTTGTTTTTACGGGGGTCAGGAGATCTTTAGATGCACGGATTCTCATCTCAGAGGTGTGAGTATGTGTGTGTTTGATAGTAAATGGGGTTATTGCCATGTTTGCCAATTTTTGTTGTTAAACCATTTACACCATAAATGATATGAATATTAATATTTTTTTATATCCAAAACCCTACATTTGATAGTGCTTTATAGTAAAATTACATATAATACGGTGTTAAACTATTTACTTTTACAGGGTTCCTATGGGGTTTGGAAAGTATGGAAGTTTGGAAATAGTATTTTCCAGGTCTGGAAAAGTATGAAAAAAAGAAAGCAGAGTATGGAAAAATGTTTGTGTTTCCAGACTTTTACCCCTATTAAGCTTTTTATAATAGAAAATTAAGAATTTATAAAGTATTAAAACTATTAGAATAAACTATTGTACAAGAAGTAAGGTTTCATGGCAGCTGTTTTTTTGTTTTGTTTTGTTTTTTTGTGTCTGTCAAATTTTGTGTTTCTTCTCACTATATTCTTAGTACCATATTACATAGCCTCAAGGACCTTTGCAAAAATAAAAAATATACAGATTTTTATGTGCGCACAAGAAACCATTAAACTTAGTATATAAGACAATGCACACTGATCCACCTATTGTGCCTTCGGCTCATTTCAGTGTGGTTTCTTGGCCTCCACAGACTATGCGTTAAAGAGACCTAAGGCCTCAAAATATGGCATACCCTAACAAAAGCCAAATTAAAATATTACTTCCAAAAAACATAAATTTGTCAGCATTTTACAGTTTAATTCTTCATAATGAAGTGAAATCATACAGCACAAAACATCTAGATGTACATTACTGATTATAAAAATAAGAAGAAACTGTTTAAATAAAATATCATTTTAAGTGATGTTGTGCAGGGACTTCCTGCTGTTTTTCACCATAAATTATATGGTAATTCAGTCACTTCCAAGAAACATTTTTTTTTTACAGTAAAATTACGTACAATTTGATGTTAAACCTTTTTTGTTTTTACTGTTTCATATCATAAATGGTATAGTAATTCAGTTTTTTTTTCCAAAAACCATAAATGTGACAGTACTTTATAGTAAAGTTACATATAACAGTGTTAAACCATTTACTTTTACTGTTTGCATCTTATTTTACAGTATAATCACGTGTAATGTGATGTTAAAACATTTACCATTTTTACAATATACTTTGATAGTATTTTACAGTAAATTTACATAAAATATGATGATAAACCATTTACTTTTACTGACTTCACTAAAAATTATACATTAATTCATAATTTTACTTTCTAAATTTGTCAACATTTTACAGTAAAATTCTTTATTATGCAGCGATATCATACATTGTAACAAAACACCTTAATGTACTTTACTGATTATAGAAATAAGAAAAAACTATTTAAATAAAATATAATCATATGTGATGTGTTATGCAGGGATTTCCTTATGTATCTTTACTGTTTTTCACCATAAATTATATGGTAATTCAATTACTTCCAAAAAACATCATTTTACAGTAACATTATGTACAATTTGATGTTAAACGATTTACTTTTACTGTTTTATACTATAAATGGTGTAGTAATTAATAGTTTTACTTCCAAAAAACATTAAATGTGACAGTACTTTATAGTAAAATTACATGTAACACGTTAAACAATTTACTTTTACTGTTTGCATCTTATTTTACAGTATTATTACATATAATTTGATATTAAAACTAATAGATATTTTCACTTCCACTACGAAATGATAGTATTTTACAGTAAAAGTACATATATGATGTTAAACTATTTACTTTTACTGTACTTCACTATAAATTATACATTAATTCATTATTCCAAAAAACAAAAATATGGCAGTATTTTACAGTAAAATTCTTTATAATGCAGCTATGTCATACATTGTAATACAAAACTTCTTAAAGGGGTCATCGGATGCTAAATTCACTTTTACATGTTGTTTGAACATTAATGTGTGTTGGCAGTGTATGTACAAATCTACCCTATAATGATAAAAATCCATGCAGTGGTTTTTAATTAATCTGTAAAAATAATATCCCCTTTTTCAAATCGAGCCATTCTCAGATGCCTGTCGGTGTGCCGTCACACCCACAGAGGCCGCTCCCACGATAGTTGATTGACATGAGCGTTTTACCTCAGATCAGCTGTCACAGTCCGCCCACTTTGTTTCGATGCTGGAGCAGGGATGTGAGTTAGACAAGAATATCTCCGATTGAGCGATTGAGGTGTTGTGTTGCTGGATGTAATAATGAACGTAGTGGTCGTCATTTACTCCCGACATCTGAGCAGCTGAAGATGCAGTAGATTACATTTGTTTGTGAAGGGAGTGCGCATCCTGATCTACATAAATGCGCCTGTGTTCATGCAAATCATTCGTGATCCAGCTTCACTTACAGCAGACGTGAGTATAAGGGGTTTTTTATGAATCTTTGCGATCGCATTTCCTAATAATGTGCTAGTTAGCAAGTTTAGCGGCTAAACGCGGCTAAAGTAAACAGGCTCGTCACTCCACAGAGAGGAGAGAGGGGCGGGGCGAGCAGAGCTTATTTGCATTTAAAGCAGCCTCGACCAGAATGGGATGATTTTTGCAAAGCTCATTTTGGCAAGGTAAAAAGGGTCTTGTCTTACACAGCCATTGAGAATTTTAATCAAAGTATGTTACAGACTTTTCATTAAGACCCTAAAGAATCATATCAACTTGTGGAAAATGGGCGTCCAATGACCCCTTTAATGTACATTACTGATTATAAAACTATTTAAATAAAATATGATGTGTGATGTAGCGACGTTATGTATCTTTACTGTTTTTCACCATAAATTACTTCCAGTATTTTTACAGTTTAATGAAGACAATATGAGTGAAGGATGAGGTTGAGTGGCGTTTTGTTGTTGAGGCTTTTTCTGCTCATAAAGCCTCGTCCAGCATACGGTCTCACTGATGGGGAGCATAAACTCTCCACAGGACTTTATCACCAGAGTTGCACACTCATACATGTACGCCCGCTCTGGGCTGTCAGTAATGAGTCTAGAAGCCCAGACTCAGAGCAGCAGACGCAGGGTTTCCCTCAGGGGTCAGAGGTCATGCTGGTTTGGGACAGGAAGCCTGCTGCGCCAGGCTCTGCCGGGCCCTCGGTGGCTCTGCTCTCCCCCCAGTGTGCCGTTTGATACTGACCTGCTTTATGTCACAGAACACAGTCTGTAAATCTCTCTGCTTCCTTTTGTAGCGGAAGAAACTTGAGCATTCAGGTGAAAATGAACACGATGATCTCCTGCAGAGAGCCAGGGGCTCTGTTCATATATATATGTATATGTATATGTGTGTGTGTGTGTGTGTGTGTGTTTTGTACACTTTAACTCTCAGACATCCTTTGTTTGATGTTAAAGACTATTCAAATCATGCATATTACAAACCACACATTTTCAGCCCTTGTATGTGATGCAGTAATAGAGAATCAAATCAAACCTTAGAAAACAATCTGCTGTGATGCTGTTTGTGACCACATGGTTCCCATATGTCCTCACACGTGCTGATTAAGCATATGTGTCTTGCTCCTTAGGAACTCTGGGAGTGGTGACTGAAGTTACAATGAAGATCCGACCCGTTCCTGAGTATCAGAAGTACGGCTCCGTTGTCTTCCCAAACTTCCAGCAGGGTGTGGCGTGCCTGAGAGAGGTGGCCAGACAGGTCAGTGCAGCACTACGGGACTCGAAAAACCAATCCAGCAGTGGTCAGACTAACCTAATTTTCTAGAGATGGTTTGATTCAAAGATGGTCTGAGTGATGCTGATTTCAAAATGATGTTATGACCAATTAACTTGAGATTGGTAAGATTTATTTTTAATGTTTTAGAAGCAGTTTATGTTCACCAAGGCTGCATTTATTTGATCAAACAGTAATGTTGTGAAATAATACGGTTTACAGTTTAAAATGTTTTCTGTTTGAATATTTTAAAATGTAATTTATTTCAAAGTTGAATTTTCAGTCCCTTGGGAAAATTAACCATAGTTTTACAAAACAACAACAACAACAACATGGTTATTGTAGTTAAAGCATGTTCAACACAAATTAACCATGGTTTTGCTACAGTAACCATAGTTTAACCATAGTATCTGTAATAAAACTATAGTAGAAAATGCCAGTCTGTCAAAAAAACAAAAAAAACATAGTTACTACACTTTTACTAAAGTAAAACCATAGTTCATTTTCGTAAGTGGCGTCACATGATCCTTCAAAAGTCATCCTAAAATGCTGATTTACTGCTCAAGAAACATTTCTCGTTTTTGCTGCTAAATATTTTTTTTTCCAGAAAACGTGATGCCTTTTTCTGAAGTTATTTGTATAGAAAGTTCAAAAGAACAGCATGTACTTGAATAGCAATAGCATATATCTCTATACTGTCACTGTCACAGGGTTTTACCATGTTGCTAGCAAGTTTATAGCAGATTTTACCATGTCCATAGCATGTATGTCATAAGCATGTTAGCGCATTTTTTTAAATGTTTTAGCTTAGTCCATTGCATCTAGTTTAGCCCATCGCTAATGTGTTGCTAGCATGTTTTAACATGTTTATAGCATGTTTATAGCACATTTTAACATCACAAGCATGTTAGCATATTTTATTTTTCTAAATGTTTTAGCTTCAGTCCATCGCTAATGCATTGCTAGCATGTTTTATCATGTTTATGTGTATGTTAGTATGTTTCTAGCACATGTTAACATATCATTAGCATGTTAGCACATTTTTCTAAATGTTTTAGCTTTAGTCCATCGCTAACATGTTGTTAGCTTTTTTTAACGTTTATAGCGTGTCTATAGTACATTTTAAAATGTCACTAGCATGTTAGCACATTTTTCTAAATGATTTAGCTTTAGTCCATTGCTAATGTTTTGCTAGCATGTTTTAACGTTTATAGCATGTTTATAGCACATTTTAACGTCACAAGGATGTTAGCATATTTTATATTTCTAAATGTTTTAGCTTTAGTCCATCGTTAACATATTGCTAGCATGTTTTATCATGTTGATAGCATGTTTCTAGCAAATTTCAACATGTCACTAGTATGTTAGCACATTTTTCTAAATGTTTTAGCTTTAGTCCATTGCTAACATGTTGCTAGCTTGTTTTAGCATGCTTATAGCATGTTTATAGTACATTTTAACATGTCAATAGGATCTTAGCACATTTTTATAAATATTTTAGATTTAGTCCATTGCTAACGTGTTGCTAGCACATTTTAACATGTCACTAGCGTGTTAGCACATTTGTGACCCTGGATCACAAAATCAGTCATAAGGGTCAATCTATCAAAATTGACAACAAAATTACATCATCTGAAAGCTAAATAAATAAGCTTTCCATTGATGTATGGTTTGTTAGGATCGAGATACAACTATTTGAAAATCTGGAATCTGGTGCAAAAAATCTAAATATTGAGAAAATCACCTTTAAAGTTGTCCAAATAAAGTTCTTAACAATGTACATTACTAATCAAAAATTAAGTTTTCATATATTTACAGTAGGAATTTTACAAAATATCTTCACGGAACATGATCTTTACTTAATTTTCTAATGATTTTTGCCATAAAAGAAAAATCAATAATTTTGGCCCATACAATGTATTTTTGGCTATTGCTACAAATAAACCCCAGCAACTTAAGACTGGTTTTGTGGTCCAGAGTCACATTTTTCTAAATGTTTTAGCTTTAGTCCATCACTAACATGTTGTTAGCTTGTTTTAAAAATGTTTATAGGACGTGTATAGCACATTTTAACATGTGGAAAAGCATGTTAGCAAAATTACATTTTTCTGAATGTTTTAGCTTTAGTCCATTGCTAATTGCTAGCATGTTTTCCTGCTAAAAACCATCACAGAATTTGTAATGGTTTTACTAGGTTATAATGGGAATTGTTCTGGTTTTAATGGAAACTGCAATCGTTCCTGTAGGTCTGTACTGGTAATTAGTCGCCTTCTATGGGTGGCTTCTTAAAACCAATAAATCCTAATGGAACATGTCCCAAAACACACTACAGGAAAGCATTTTTTAATAGTTAAAAATTAATGGTTTGTAATGGTATTTATAGTGGAAACCATTAGAATTTCGGTGGTGGTTTTTGTTGTTTTTCTCAGCAGGCTAAACATGTTTATAGCACATTTTAGCATGTCACTGGCATGTTAGCACACTGTAAAACTGAATGTTTTAGCTTTAGTACATTGCTAACATGTTGTTAAAGGAGAAGTCCACTTCCAGAACAACTGTTTACAAATAATGTACTCACCCCCTTGTCATCCACGAGGTTCATGTCTTTTTTTCTTCAGTCGTAAAGAAATTATGGTTTTTGAGAAAAAACATTTTAGCGTTTTTCTCCATATAATGGACTGGTATGGTGCCCCGATTTTAAACTTCCAAAATGTAGTTTAAATGCAGCTTCAAACGATCCCAAATGCGGTTGTAAATCATCCCAGCTGAGGAAGAAGGGTCTTATCTAGCGTAACGATCGGTTATTTTAATAAAAATAATACAATTTATATAGTTTTTAATGCCAACGCTCATCTTTTCCCGGTTCATGACAGTTAGGGTATGGCGAAAAACATAATTTCTTTACGACTGAAGAAAGAAAGACATGAACATCTTGGATGACAAGGGGGTGAGGACATTATCTGTAAATTGTTGTTCTGGATGTGGACTTCTCATTTAACATGTCACTAGCATGTTGCTTGGGTGTTTCAGTACAACGATAGGATGTTGTAAAAAAAAATGCTAGCACGTCACTAGCATGTGTTATCAAATAGAAATCATTTTGTGATGTTATAAATGTCTTTACTCTTTTGTTCAATTATATTTGTCCTTGCTAAATAATTATTAACTCCTTGAAAAAATCTGACAGACCTCATATCTTTGAATGCTACTGTATGTTTAGAATTAAGTACACCAAAAGTATAAATTATTTTAGATATGAACTGATTTAGACTTACTGTAACATGCTGAAATCATGCTGTGTATATCTGAGCGCAGCATTGATTTGAAGGCTGGTATCAGTGTGAGTGTGGCGAATAAGGCTGCGGCTCTCATTACAGCGTGTGTACCTGCAGCTCTGCTCAGACTCTGGCTAATGGCCTTAGATCTCGGCTCCTCATTAGTCTGTAGGCCTGCTGCTGATGTAGCCGTTATTGATGAGCGAGCACACTGCTAGCGTTCTGTACAGCACTGCTTCTTATTAGTCCATAAACAAACTGTGATCCAAACTTAAAATTAAATTATTGATTATGCTATTCAGGACCTACACTGCTCCTCTCTCTGTTTCTCTTTGCCCAAGGCTGCCTTTAAAAAGTAAGGTTTTATTTTAATTGGAATATCATTTTGCCGTAGTGTAGGTGTTTCCTAAAAAATACTTGCTGAGCAATAATAATATTGCAGATTTATTCAAAACTATGGATGAGGGTCGTTATACATCTGCATGTATTAATTCGTTTCTGTCTGAAGTTTCTTTTTCTTTCTTTATGTTTCAGAGATGTGCTCCAGCATCCATTCGGTTAATGGACAACGAGCAGTTTCAGTTTGGTGAGTTTTGTTTTTTATTCATATTACTTAGTCTTTACACCGCTCTTTTACAATGACAGTTCGCGGTGACGACGGGTGCCTTCAGAAAGAAACAAAAAAGCAACAAAAATGGCTGTAGTCAATGTGAATTGTGAATATTTTTCTAGCTGTTAGCAATTTCTATTCTATACTATTCCATTCACAAATGGTCAAAAGTGGACCAAAATCATGTTATGTTTAATCATTTCTGGGATCCTCAGAAAATGTTTTACTAAGGAAGCGGAGCAAGATGAAGGGAAAACGGAGACGCAAAGCATGGGAGTGTGGGAGTGCACGGTGTGTTGTCATGGTTACAGATCTGTCTCAGAAGGGCTGGTGAGGTGTACGGCCTCGTGTCCTGTGTGGGCTGATATCAGATCAGAACTGCTCCAGCCAATCACACAAAGTTTAGGAAAGAGTAGTTACACATGGAATGATCCATTTGCTTTAGGAAGCAATGTCTTGCCATTTGCATTCACATTTATTTGCATAACAAATGCTTTCTTGGTCTGTGAAAAATAAATAAAATACTATCTTACTGACCCCAAACTTTTGAATGGTGGTTAACATAAATAAACAATAGGAAATGATATAATTTCATTTGAACACTGTAAAATCATTTTGTAAGAAGTTACATTTTATTTTAAAAACTCGGTGTTATTAGTTTTTATTTGTTTGTTTAAGTAGGGCCCTTTGAAATCGGATTTATTTTTTCCCAAGTTCAGTTTTATTTTTCCAAATTCATTTTTTTCTGTTTTAATTTTTCTGGTTTCCGCTTATATTAAAGATAGCATTAAATAGCAAAAATAGCATTAATATTAATCGCAGAAATCATTTATTATGCTTAAATAATAATAATAATAATAATAATAATAATAATAATAATAATAATAATAATGATTTATGTATGTATGTATGTATGTATTTATTTATTTATTTTTATTATCAAAGCAGTTGTGTTGTTGAATATTTTTGTGGAAACTGTGATACATTTTTTTCAGGATTCTTTTATGAATAGAAAGTTCAAAAGTGCAGAATTTATTTGAAATAGAAATCATTTATATTAGTGTAAATGCCTTTACTGTCACTTTTGATCAATAAACATTATTTTTCCTTGCAATAAATAAAATAAAATAAAATAAAATAACAGCTTGCTAGCCCCAGACTTTTAAATGGTGGTTAACATAAATAAACAATAGAAA
>JAHKKF010533016.1:0-30358 GCA_019740295.1 Labeo calbasu
AACAGCGCCCGCTCTCTCTCTTTCTCTGTCTCGCGCTTTCTCTCTCTCTCGCTCCCTCTCTCTCTATACCGTTAAATAACTTGTGCATTGATTTACTTCAATTGTTTTTGACATATCTCACCGAACCACAAACTTTCCAGTGATGTGAAGGCGGGATATTAACTCGACAAGCCCACACATCTTGGCCGCTGCACGCTCAATCCAATCTGTGTGCTTTGCCTATCAGCTGACGCGCACCAGTTATGCAAACTTAATACTGAATGTTTAACATTATATTACTTACATACACATACTTCGTAGATATCCTTATACTCTAATGACTCCATTCTGCTGTCTGTCGTTTTGTTGTCGGTGTTTCTTTGCCTACATACGCACTTGTCACATGATGTGGTATCGGCGTTTGGTATCGGGGCATTTTAACGAGTATGAGTATGAGTACAGGAGCTCAGTATCGTGCATCCCTAATTCTGACTTTATAACTCGCCAGTTGTGAGTTTATATCTCGCAATTCTGACTTTTTAGCTCTCAATTGTGAGTTTATATCTTGCAATTTTGAGAATAAAGTCAAAATTGCAAGTTTGTATCATGCAATTCTGAGAAAACATTCAGAATAGCAAGATAAAAAGTCAGAATTGAGAGATATAAACTTGCCAGTGTGTTATAAAGTCAGAAATGTGTGATATAAACACACAATTCTGACTTTTTTCTCAGAATTTTGTGATATATACTTACAATATCACACAATTCTGACTTTATAACTCGCAGTTGTGAGTTTATATCTCGCAATTCTGAGAAAAGAAGTCAGAATTGTGTGTTTGTGTCACAATTCTGAGGAAAAAAAGGTCAGAATTGTGAGATAAAAAGTTTTTTTAATCAGTGGCGAAACGGGCTTCCATAACTGCTTTATCATCAAAAGTTTGTTTTTATTATTTACTTATTAATTAAATGTAATGTATTTTATGTATTGTTTTTTTTTTATTGTATGTTATTTATATAATTTTTTATTTTTTATTATTATTTTTTTTTAAAACGTGCGTACGTTTGTATGTATTTGTAATGTAAAGTTGGCCATTGCTTCTTTGAATCTTTGACTAGCCAAGGACATATCGTCTTGGGTAGCTCTGTAGCGTTTTTTTCTTCAAACTGTCATATTAATGGCAAAAATGATGGGATCTCATTTTTGACCTACATAAACCCCACACTGCAGATTTTCACTTATTAAAGATTAAAATGCCCAAGTTTTAAAGTGGACCAAATGTCTCCTGCCTTAAATGACCGTGCCTTTCAACCGTATGGTTGCCGAGCTAATATTTTAGTAATCAGCTGCCTCTTATGCTGTGTGCGTGTTTCCTGTGAACACTTGGGACTGCTTTGGCCTGCTATCAGTTTAGCACCGTGATAAGCTGAAATGAATATTAAGTGTGACAAAGCACTAGCCAGTGCATTCACTCTACTCTCTCCTTGTTCATCTTGCGATAGCTGTCACTAGATTTCTTCCTTACTCTCACTCACTCCCTCACCCCCTGCCTGCCAGTCAATACATCAGTACAGGTTACAGAATAGATTTTTCTTTTTCAAAGTCTGGGCTGTGTTCCCACACTTCCTTTTTTATTCACAGAGCTTCACTCAGCAGGCATTGAACCTCACACGCCTCTAATGAGAAAACCACAACGCAGCCTCCCGAACACAAGTGCTAATTGAACGGTACACTTTTGGGATGCAACCTGGAATGTCAGCACAGAATTTCCTATTTCCTTTCCCCGTAGCGTTGCACATCAGCCATCGTCTCCCTCAGATCCCAGCATGTTCCCTCCCTGCCTCATTAGTGCATATTCACCGGCGTGAGTGATGATGATGAATAGTTACAGTGAGATTCATTGTTTACCCCCCCCCTTCTCATTTTTTTGGCTTGCCACACGAATAGCAATTAATCTAGAAAAATGTACTTAATTAACCAGTACAATAAGAGCTTAACTATCTGTTATTGGACGGTAAATGAAGCATGTTCAGATGCCAGAAACCCAACAAAAACTGACTGCTGCATCAATTATCTTCACACTCTGCTCATGGGAAGCGTAGATATGGATGGGAAATGATATTTAATGATAGAAGGCTTCCCATTCTGCTCCTGATTGCAGCTTTTTTTGTGATGTTTAATATGTTATATAACAGTAGGGTGCCTTATTCAGATTGCTTTGAGTAATACATGGGTTGAGAGAGAAATGTTTTCCACTTGTCAGACTCGAACTAATTAGATAGTTAAATCATGTGTTTATGTTATAGCTTTGTCATTATACATTTGCATGCTTGTTTACTAACCACATTATTTCTGACCCGAGCTGACTGCATAGACCGTGACACAAATGATTTTGCATCTTATTTAGCACTTGGTTTGCAAAACATGTTGTTCAGTCATTTGAAGAACTACTTATATTGCATCATTCCAATTTAGAATTCAAGCCCATACAAGGCCATAACATCGATGTTATTGCAGGTTATTCTCTAATGGAAGGAAATATGTTCTTTTGTGTATGTATGTTCACGCCCGCCACCTCTACGGATTGCCTGATGTGCCGACAGTCAGACGGATGGATTGATGGGCATGCTGCTTGCAGCCATTACCGCCCCATCCGCATAATTATCTCTGTATTAATGCCCATATCATACAACCTGCTGTTGTTCCTGTCTCTTTGAAATGCAGACCTGCAAAAAGTCACTTGGATAGCCTTTGAAATGGTATACAGCTTTGCTGAAAGTCACTCACTGTATTATTCATGTCCTGTAAATGTCAGGACACTTCAGAGGGTTGTCTATGCTCTTGTCACCTAGCCATGCCATGTTTAGATGGTGGATTTGGATTGAGTCCCATACGGACTCATTTCAAGTGCTGAGATTTTAAGTAAGCAGCGCAAGGTGTGGATTGGTTGTTGGATAATAGTGTTGGGCGATATGCTAAATTTTTATATCGTCCTATCGTCAGCCTGTGAGATCGCCCATATACGATATTATCGTGCTAGTTTATTTAATTATTTGCTTATTTGCTGTGTCCCCCTTTTCCATCCTCTCCCCTCCTTGCTGAACGGGATCGATTTCAAAAGTGAAAGTAAAACCAGAAAAACAGCACGCATTAGAAACCATTGCATGCTTTTGCGAGCATCAGCAACTGCACGCAATTACAGCAATTACAATTACAGAAAAACACCCCTTTTCGCTCACCGTGATTTGTGCCTTTGTGTTTATACCAGTCACCTCTCTGGCAAGTTTCTGAAGCGCCCCAGATGCGGCTCTCTGCACTGCATCGGTAAAGGTAAGGTGCCTAGTCTGTTTTTGACAAATAATCATAATCGTCTTGCTGTTGTCAAAGGCGTCAGCAACAGGCAATATCTCTGACTATCGTCGCTACACGATATTATCGTCTGTCGGCACAACCCTATTGAATAAAGAGTTCAGCAGGGGCAGGGATGGACTTTTAGTGCTAAAATTGTAGCAAGGTGCCAGTTTTGGACTGCTTGTCTTCAAACTGATCTTTTCTCCAGCCTGAAGCGAAGGAAAATATGAAAGCGCTGCACGTTTTATTCCGAGTAGGAAGTGCAGTTATTTTCATTGTGTCAGTGTAAATGATATAAAATGCTAATAAAATTTCTCCATGTCTGATTTTGCCATTTTAGGCTGAGATGATGTCATTAGATGGAGACAGGCATAAAAAATCACAGCCTTTTGTTTGGTTGAGGCTTAGGGAGAAGCGTCTTATTACCGCAGTGACACGTGGTAAATCATCAGATGTTTTGTGAGTCATGCAAAATGCAGATAAATATCACACAGCTCGTATTTATATTTCGCCTCGGAGGAAAGACCGCAAACCAGTGGAGGTGAGTTTTCCAGCTCAGCCCAGTGTATTTATAGGCTTTCCCGGGGCATTCCCACATACGCTGCAATAAAACGGGTCAATTATGTGATGAGCGATTCCACTTGGTAGATGGCAGAGAGAAACCGATTATTTTTTTTTGTTTGTAATTTAAAGGGAAACAAAACTATATTTGCTGTCAGCTATATTGTTTGGTCTTAAATAGATGGGGTTTCCTAGCAATAGGAATACCTCAGGGCGTGAATCTTTCATAGTTTATTGTCAATCCTGAAGGGTGAGTAATGGCAGCGACCCAAAGAAAATGGATATAAAGGTATAAAAGATTAGATCATCCAAAGCTCTGGATAATGCTGCACCGTGCAGTGATTGTATTGGCGGTGGCGTGTGTTTGCTTTGTTGGAAGAATCCTCACAAGTTCTGACTGGAATAATATCGGAAGAGGTTTGCGGATTGTTGGGATTCTTAATGTCCCCTTTGTTCAAATTTCAAAGTGTAGGTGGGAATATGAACAGGATGTGCAACATACATGCATTTATGTGCATATTTAAAGATCATGACTTTAAATTACTCTTCAGTAGTGATTAGAGATAATAAACATGAGTCATTTGCTCATTCGCTCTTCAGATGTTTCATTAGGTTGCACACCAGTGTTATGAGTACAAGATAAAACATGTTCAAATAGTGTTACATTGCTAGTCATGTTCCAAATAAATGACATGCTCCCTGGCCCATAAGAGCTGGTGATGGATTTGAGAGGAAAGAACAGGGACACACTGTAACCCTACTTTGCGAATCACTGGCACTGTCAACTCTTTTGTCACACCAGATGAATTGAGTATAATAGAATCTTAATTTATCGCCACATGACCAGGACTGGTGGAATTAATTTCCACAGAATTTAAATGATGTCGCTAGATTCTGCAAGGTGTATGTAAACTTTTGACTTCAGCTGTAATTATGGTGATTCATGATTTTATCACCTTCATGGTTTTTTTTTTGGAATTTTAGCAGAATGCCTCAGCTTTTATTTTCTGTACAATAAGAGTGAACGGAGAAGGATGCTGTCAAGCTCCAAAAAGGCGCCGTGAAAATTTATGTATTTTATAAATCTTTTGAGACCTTGTGTGTTCTTAAACAGGCCAAATTTTGAGTTGTTGTTTGCTGTAAATCTTTCCTATTTTGGTCTGTTCCTTTCGTTATTGTTTGGCTTCAGTAGACTTTGAATATAACACCCTTTTATGTTGATTATGTCATATTTGGAGCTTGATAGTCTCATTGTCCATTGCTTTCATTATATTAAAAATCTGTCTGAACAGTCTGCCAAATTTCCTCCTTTGTCTTGACAACAGAAGAAAGAAAGTCACAGTTTTGGATCAACGTGAAGTTAACTGATGACAGATTTTTAATTTTTGAATGAATTAAGGCTACAAGTACTCTACTTGTGTGAGAAACAGACTTGAAAATGGGCATTGTTGCCTTCAAATTGGCTAAAGCTTGAAAAACTTGTTTGCTGTTTTGTTCAGCATTTCGTCTCATTAGGATCATCCCCAACAATCCCTAAGGAAAGGCCTTAAATGCACGGGTTGTGCCTCTGGCATAAAGTGAGCTGCATTTAGGCGATGACAAAACACTGCATAAAGTAGAAACGCTCGGGAGATGTTGAAAACCTGTCTGCTGTTACGAATTATACGATGTGTAGATGGGATAATATTTCCTTCTTTATTTAGTGTGTCATAGTTCCAGGGGAGCTCACTTGGCATGTTTGGGCTAGTTGAAGTGTGCCAGTATTCTCCTATTTTGCCATCTCATCTTACTCTTCCCTTTCTGGCCTGTGAGGTTCCTCCCATGAATCTCTATTCCCTGTAATCAAACTTGTTATGGTAACATGTAATCTCCGCTGACCAGCAACAGTGTTGGCATGCTAGTGGTCATCAAAAATTATTTCGCTTTGTATCAACAGGGCTAAAATCCCATTCAGAATTGATCACATTTTTTCTGTCTTTTCATCTAAAGCTTGCGTTTGTTCGTTTGGCGCTCAGCTCTGGCTTACTCTGGCTTAGGCAAAGCTTTTTTTTTTTCCTCCTCTCTTCTTTTTTTACCATCTGCTTTGAAATTAATGGGCATGTTGGAAACTAGGCTAAATCTAGAGTGACATCTTTTTCTTTTTTTCCTTTTTCTCCCCCATGCCCTTCCTCTTTCTTTTTGTAAAGGCATGCCAATGTGCTGCCAGCTCTGTCCGTCTAGTGACTGCTCATTGCAGATAAATTCACACGCACCATCTCAAAGGCACAATCCCTTGGACTTAGACTTACCCGGCACGCATGTGCCCTCAGTGTCATCGTAAGACCGATCCGATCCTACCGTGTTCCTCTCATCTCACTTTTTGAGTTCATACGTTTTGATACCATGCTGCATGTTTTGCTTTTTCACAGGGTGGGGTGCCTATTTTAGGTATGTCACTTTGATTGGATCAAACATGCGTTGCGGTCTGTCGTCTCTGTTGTAGAAACACGACTAAAGGATTTGCACTTCAGTTTAACATTACGTCTCCTAAGGGCTTGAATCATTAGCATTTCCAACCCTACCATCACAGCTTTTCGCATTAAAACATTCTCTTTTAGTCTGGCTGCTTGTCCTAATTGAGCTTCAGTGTTAGAAGAGCAAAACACTCCCCTCTCGAGCTCCAGGCTCTCTGTCTGGGTCTGTATGTGCGGCTGCAGCTCTGATCCTCCTCACCAGCCCCTGGCTGGATCTGCAGCCTTCTGATGAAAGCACGAACGCATCCGGTGAGCAGAAGCCAAAGCGAGGCTGTGATCCTTACTCTCTCCCCCACCTCCTGCCTTCCTCAAGTGAGATCAGTGATAGGGAGCGCCTTTTTGATCCTGCTAGCTCATGCTCCTCTTTTCCACATCCCCCTGACAAAGCCTTCTCTCTCTCCTACATTCGTTTTCTTTCCAGCGTCAAGCACTTTCAGCTGCAGCGTGTGGCTTCGCTCCAGACTCGTCGGATTTGCTTGTTATTACTGAAGAATGTCAAAGATTTATCGGGAGTTAATTAAATTACACTGTGCCGTAATGAAAAAGAGTGGAGGAGAGATGATACGTTGTGTTTTGGCAGCTTATAGGAGAGATTGTTTGTTGTTGTCACGTAGAGAGAAGATAAACCTGCACCGCTGAGAGGTGTCTCCGGGCCGCCCAGCCTATTGTGAAGTCTTTCCCTGGCTGCCGTTATCTCCTGCTGTTAATTCCAGAGGTTGCTGCCAAAAATCTCTCAAACCAAATTCCAGTGCATGTGTAAACAGGAAGTGTGTCTTAAACAGGATATTGGGACCCTGTATTTTGAGTGAGTGTTATAAATAAACGCACTGCCAGTCAAAAGTTTTTAAACGGTAAGTTTTTAATGTTTTTTAAAGAATTCTTTTCTGCTCACCAAGCCTGCGTTTATTTTATCCAAAATACAGCAAAAGCAGTAATATTGTGAAATATTTTTACTATTTAAAATAACTGCTTTGTATTTGAAAAAAAAAAAAATATATATATATATATATATATATATATATATATATGGGTATGTGTGTGTGTGTGTGTGTGTGTGTGTGTATATATGCAAATGTAATTTATTCCTGTTNAGTAATATTGTGAAATATTTTTACTATTTAAAATAACTGCTTTGTATTTGAAAAAAAAAAAAATATATATATATATATATATATATATATATATATATATATGGGTATGTGTGTGTGTGTGTGTGTGTGTGTGTGTATATATGCAAATGTAATTTATTCCTGTTGTGATCAAAGCTAAATTTTCAGCATCGTTACTCCAGTCTTCAGTGTCACATGATCCTTCAGAAATCATTCTAATATGCTGATTTGCTGTTCAAGAAACATTTTTATTATTGTTTTTATCATTAATTATAGAAATTAATACTTTTATTTAGCAAGGACGCTTTACAATAATTAAAAGTGATGAGACATTTATAATGTTATGTAAGATTTCTCTTTCAGATAAATGCTGTTCTTCTGAACTTTCTATTCATCAAAGAAACCTGAAAAAATTCTACTCAGCTGTTTTCAACGTAATATATATAGTTTTTCTGAGCAACAAATCAGAATATTAGAATGATTTCTGAAGGATCATGTGACTGGAGTAATGCTGTTAAAAAATTGCTTTGAAATCACAGGAATAAATTGCATTTTAAAATATATAAAATAGAAATCAGTTATTTTCAATGGTAAAAATATTTTAAAGTATTACTGTTTTTGCTGTACTTTGGATCAAATAAACACAGGCCTTTTGAGCAGAGGAGATTGGTTTAAAAACATTAAAAAAAAACTATAATATAATATGTTGTAATTAACAATTGTTATAAATATAATATTATAATATTTTTCAATATATTTGTAATAATAAATATTATTTTGTGTAATTAGTCATTGGCTTGTAGACGAAATGTAAATGGGTCACACATGCACTTTTAAAATGACATCTACTGAACGAGCCAGAATGACTCATTACTGAAAAGATCGTCCAAGAACTTAGGCAAGTGCTACAAAGTTGAGCTACCCACACATGTGCCTGGATTTATGCTAAAAGGAGTTGTTTCAGGATATGGGCAGGCTGTTCTAGATTTGAGAGCTTGCATTGAAATATTCATTGGGATCTCTATGAAGATATATAAGGATAGTCTTTCCTCTAGGCTCTTTTGCTTCACATTTGGGAATATCATTTTTGCAGTGTTTTAAATGCACTAAGGCTGATGCAGAATATTATGTGCGATTTAATTCCTGTCTAAAACATTATCTGAGATTCATTCTCAAAGAGTTAAAAGCTAATGGTTAGAGAGTCTGGCTTGTAACCCAAAGGTCGCCGGTTCGATTCCCGCACCGGCAGGAATTGGGGATTGTAAATGAACAGCACTCTTTCCACCTTCAATACTGTGACTGAGACCCCCTTGGGCAAGGCACCGAACCCATTAACTCGTTCCAAACTTGTATCTTCCTTTTTTTCCACATGAGAGTGGGCATGGCCATTTGTAAATTTTATGGGTCTGGCTTCTGGTCTCATCCGCGTTGCTGCTAGATATTGCAAATTAGTGTATCTTACCATGTTATTTTAATGTGTTATTTAAATTATGAACACACTGGTTTGTAGTGCAAACAGTTTTACTGCATGTTTGTTATTCTTCACGTTACTTCCCTATAGCGGATAATTAACCTATAAGCTCACTTCAGAGTTGAAGAAACAGGTGGGTAAATTAGTTGTTTTCTGTGAAACACAAAAGAAGATATTTAGAAGAATGTCAGAATGGCTCTTTTTAAAATAAAAATGAACAAAGAAAGAGGTAAAATCTGGCACTGTGCATCTTGATAAGTTGATTTGGAACAGCATCATTTTTATTTTTGGTGAACAATTTCTGAAAGATTAAAATATTTACTCTCATCCAAAATTAATTTGTATGTTTTTTTTACTTTGTTTCTGTTTGTCTGGGTAAATATTCACATCTGTGGCTCTCGGTTTGCTTGTGTCTTACCTATAAACAGGCTGTTTGTCAGGTTGTATAGATGTTGTCTCTGGTGATTGAGTGGTGACTTCGCCGGGGTGTGAAGATTATTATTTAAATGATGACATGCACAGAAGCCATGGAATCAACTGAGTGATTAAGAGGCCATTTTCTATGTTAATGACATTAGCTAGCTCTGAGATAATGGCAGCTAAGTGCTGAGAGCCAGCAGCTGCTCCCAGAACCAGACATGAGCTGTGTCAAACACTCCTCAAGCTGCTCTGCTGAACGGCTGCTTTTATTTGTGTAAAAAAAACTACTTACAGTTATTCTTGTAGTACATTTCTTGTTAGAAATGCAATAAAAAGTTTGCAGTGCAGGTTATTGTGTGTGGCATTTAGGATGCAACAACTGCCTTATTCACTTTAAACGGAAGTAAGCCTATGGACGAGACGTCCAGTTCATTAGCCGCTATAGGGAAATAACAATGTGCAGTAAACGATAAAATTATTTGCACTACAAACCTGTTTGTTCATAATTAGGATAACACATACAATATCAAGCAGCAAAACTCTTTAAAAGACATCCGAAAGTCTGGCTATGCGAGACTACTGATAAGTAGGCACGAAAATTATGCAGTCTTCTAAGATAATGGTTGGGAACTGAGAACCAGTTTTAATTCATTCCATTTTTTCCCCACTTGAGTATTTTTTCCTCAAAGTACTAAAATTAATCTTTTTTTAACTAATTTTGCTAGAACTGGCAGTAGAAAAGCAACTTGCTACATTTTAGACCAAAGCATTAATCTTGTAAATCTAAAATAAGGATTGATTGTTTTCTGTCGCTGTCATCACAGATAACCCATATTTTTATCTACCATCAACCTGACACGCCCACTCAAACCATTTCATGGTTGTAGAATGATTTTGCCCGCTGTAATTGGATTGGCTGTTTCTAAAGAGGCTTCTGTCGCTGATGGCACTGATGCGGCAGAGTGATGCTTTCTCTTTTTATGCGTGCCCTTCGGTTATGCATTTTCAAGGCGTGTAATAGGGAACGGGCCGCACAGCAAGGAAGTACAAGATGATGTTTACAGAACACTTGCTCCGTTAAAAACGTTTGGCTGTGCTACTTTGTATGGGTATTTCAAATGAGCGTTTACAATGCTAATGTCACTTTGCATTTGTATAAACAGAAGCATCTATTCTCCAAGTAAACAACACAAGAAACGAAGCCTAGCTCCTTAGGATGTGCCAAAGATGTCTTCTGGAAGAAGAATGAGAACCTACAGCCGGGTCTAAATCAGATATGAGGAACCACTGCCGAAAGAGAGAAATGGACTGCGGAAAATGGATGCGGCTCCCGGCTCCCCGCCCTGGCATCATAAATAACTTCACCATTGATCGGCTGTAGTCTGTGATTCTCCGCAGCCCTTCTCTCCACATTCATCAGCCCTGCGTCTGATGTGTTTGCCGGCTACTTAATCCACCGATTACTCAGTTGGCCTTTGCCCGGTGTCTACAGCTGTACCTCAGTGTGATTTGCTGGATGCCCAAAATAGAGCACGTTATGGTGCTAATCTGTAATAAATCTAAAGTTACAGTGCCTTCCGAAAGTATTCATACCCCTTCATTTTTTTTGTGTTGCTGCTTTATGTTAAACTGTTTTAAATTACTTTTTTCCCACATTAATCTACACTCCGTGCACCATAATGACAACAGAATTGTCACAACTTCATATTTGTATTAAAAATAAGAAAACTGAAATAAGTACATTGCGTAAGTAATCATACCCTTAACTCAGTACTTAGTTGAAGCACCTTTACACCCGCAAGTCTTTTTGGGTATGATGCAACAAGAATTGTTCATCAACATTTGGCAGTTATCTGCAATTCTTCGCCTCACCTTTTCACCTCTCAATCTCTGTCAGCTTGGATGGGGTCTGGCAGACTTTTTTTAGCTTTCTCCAGAAAAATCTTTGATGGGATTCAAGCCCAGGCTGTAGCTGGGCCACTCAGGGACATTCACAGAGTTGTCTACAAACCACTCTTGCTGTATGCTTAGGTTCATTGTTGGAAGGTGAACCTTGAAGCCGCTGGAATGGGTTTTCAGTAAGGCTATCTCAAAATTATGGTGCAATGAGCTTTTCTTCTACTCTGACGAGTCCCTCAGTCCCCGCCACAGCATGAGGCTGCAACCAGCACGCTTTACTTTTGGGATGGTACTCTGCAGGGGATGAGCAGTGCTGGTTTCCTTCAAACATGATGCTTGGAACTAAGGTTCATCAGAACACAGAGTCTTGTTTCTCACAGTGAGGGGAAATTCCAAGTGTGTTTTCATGTGTCTTTACTGAGGAGTAGATTGAGTCTTGCCACACCACAATAAATCCCAGATCGATGGAGGGTTGCAGTGCTTGTGCTTCTGTAAGTTTCTCCTATCTGCATATATGATCATGGAACTCAACTAGGTTAAAAACCTGTTTTTTGCTTTGCCGTTATGGTGTATGGAGTGTAGATTGATGTGGAAAAATGTAATTTAAAGCAGTTTAACATAAGCAGCAACATAGCACAATGTGAAGAAAAGTCATACAAGGTTTATGCAGCACTGCTAATTGCTAAGCCGGACACTGCCTTCTTCTCCAATTCAGGGATCATGTTCATGCCACAAAGAACAAAAGTTGAGATCCTAGTTTCACAGTCTGTATTTCTGCATTGTGAGAATTGAATTGATTTGAACAGACTTCTCAGGCAGCAAAATGTGTAGCCTGGCAACAACGTGAGTACATGAAAAAACAAACAGAAACAGGAGTAAAACACTGGTGCTTAAGCATACATTTTTTATAAATTCTCAAGAGTCTAAAAAAGGGATTTATTAAAGGAATTTCGAAGCAGAAATGGGAAATCAGGTCACACTTTGATAATAAAAGATTTTGACTTCCTTTGTTTTTGTGTCCCCATCTTCCTCCAGATCAGTCCGTCGGGCATCCATTCATTCTCTTGACTCAGTTGAAGGGAATCTGGACGGATGAGTCCAGATAGTGCTCTGGGGCACTAAAGAGCTCCCATTGTCTTCTCACAGTGCTGTACCAGAGCTCTGACAGTGGACATGTTGATACACGGTTCCCTTTATCTTGCCAGGTCGGGCCATTTATTTTGTGAACGCTTCTGAATGTAAAGGGCTTGCCATTTTCCATTATCTGAGAGTCTGGTCTTTGTTCCTCTGTGGAGGATTCCTCTGGTTCAGCTGGAAGAGGATCTTTGCAGAGGGACACGCCTCTCAGTGGACTTGTGTGAATTGGACGGACTTGGAATGGCTGTTCGTTTTTCAATAGATTTTCAGCATTTGCACAAATGGTGTTGTGTTTTGAAGACAACTCAGCATTTTTCGGCGTTCTTCTTTTTTGGTTTTACACAGGCAGATGGGATTCCTATGAGGTACACCGTATTTGATTTGATCACGACTTAGAGGGGTTTCTGTGATAAATTGGGCCTTTTGGATAATCCTATCAGATTATCATTTGCATAGCAGCATACATTATTCATTTAGTGTCTGCCTCTCCAATTAGTCGAAGTCAGGTTTTTCTCCGGAGAGGTTTTAACATCTGTGCGACCCTGGAAATCCTGCAGGAGATTTGAGCTAATCAGCCACAGCCTCATCAGCTCTTCAGAGATGTGTTTGCCTGTGTGTTTACTCTTTTGCTTTTCATTCCCTCGCTCGTTCTTGACCTGTCCTGGGCACCTTGCTCCAGTGGGAGCTTCCTCTCTGTGAGCGAGACAAAGGATCAGAGCGCTTGACAAAATGCCACTGCCATGGCTGTCAATGAGGGCGGCGCCCCCTCACATCCCCACTCGGCTCGGCATCGACCCTTTGCCAGTTTCCTTTGAAAGATATTTGTGCTGCCCTTGCACCTGGATTCCACCCCTTTAATACCTTGTTGAAAACCATCCGGCCATTTATGTGGTTTGTTATTTTGACAGTTTGCTCACATCTTTTAAGCCTTTTGCTCCACGGATTCATGCCATAGATACAGCAGATTTTCTGAAGGCTGTCTGACTGCGTCTCGCCACAGTCTAGACTCCAGTGCTTCACCCGCTGACTCGCTGTCTGCTTCTGCGCCTGCCTTCTTCCTGACTGACTGTCTTTTTGAGTCGCTGCTTCAAGGCTCAAAGCGCCTGACTGCTTGACAGATTGTTTGACTCTTTGACTTCTTCACTCATGCTTTTGAAGCGAATCATCGGCTGGATTGATCTGTGCTCCTCATGCCCCTGTGGGGAGTGATACTCCCTTGCTCCGGTCTCACTTTCTTTTTGCTGCTTCTCAGACACAACAACCTTCCCTTAGGACTTTATTGCTGCTTTTAAACATGTCTTTCTTGCTTCTCTGCTTAAAAAGATTTAATTTTTGTTGATTTAGTTTATTAGCGGATGCTCTCACAGTTTGGGAGACTCATCCTGCGGGAGCGGTGCACCAGAGGCACAGAGGGTAATTTTTTATTCCCTGTGTGTGGGAATGACAGCTCTTTGTAACCTGGTTTCTTCCCCTAGCTGTTTATCCAGGAGCTGTCTTTCCGTCTTCTATTTGGTTTTCATTGAAAAAAGCAGAATTTGAGTACTTGTGCTGAATGAGACAGGTGGTGCTCTGATCTTTTCATGTAGTCATCACTAGAATCTTAATGCAAAAAGACACCGCCACATGAACGTAGTCTGGGGTTGAGGAGTGCATTCTGAGCGTTAGATTTGTTCAGACCCCTGCTATGACACTGCACAGCCAAAAGCCATACCTTTGCGCTTCCCGTAAGCAATTGAAAGACGTAGGAAAGGTGTGATTAGCATGAAGAAACAGTATCCTATTCATCTGAGCTGGATACAGCTAAACAGAGTGGAAAATTTATACTTTAAAAGCCAGAGTGTGTTTTTAACGGTTAGTGGGTTCAGAACAGACTGAACTTCTGGTCTCAGAGAGAGAGAAATTACTGAAGCATCTCTTTTAAGAGACCACTGTCTGCTCCAAAAGCAAGTTACTGCACAACAGAATGTTTAGTGTTGGGTCCTTATAGGAGGACATTTTCAGTATCACCTGGGAATACGAAATGAGAACAATAAACTTCCCACTTTCTTGTTGGGTGTGCTGTTTTAGTGGTGCTTGCTAGGCACTTTTACCCAGTGGTCATTTTTATAGTTTAAGATGTGGTTTCCAGTGTTTTGACATCATACATATGTAATTTCATATTAATGAATTTTAATCAATTTTGCTTGGACTAAAATGGCATCTGATTTTAATCCACAAAAATATAATTTGTCAGTGCCTATAGCACAACTGTCCCGACCTAGGACCCCTCCCCCCTCCCCCCACTACAACACTTTCCTGTCAGTCTCCTTTGTCCTGTCTATCTAATATATGCCGTTCAAAAGTTTAGGATCAGTAAGATTGTTAATGTTTTTTTTTTTCATTTCTGCTCATCAAGGCTGCGTTTATTTGTTTAGAAATACAGAAAAAAGTGATATTGTGAAATATTTTTGCAATTTAAAATATTGGTTTTCTATTTTAATAAACTTTCAAATATATATTTTCTTTCTGTGATGCAAAGCTGGATTTTCATCAGTCATTACTTCAGTCTTCCATGTCACATGATCTTTCAGAAATTATTCTAATATGCTGATTTATTGTCAATGTTGAAAACAGTTGTGTTGCTTAATTTTTTTTTGGAACCTGTGATACTTTTTCAGAATTCTTTGAACAAAAAGTTAAAAAGAACAACATTTATTTAAAATACAATTTGTTTCTAACAATGTAAGTCTTTAGTGTCATTTTTATCAATTTAACATTTAACACATCCTTGCTGGATAAAAGTTAACAACAGTGTATATTGTTACAAAAGATTTCTATTTTAAATAAATGCTGTTCTTTTTAACGTTTTATTCATCAAAGAACCCTGAAAAAATATTTAAAAAAAAAAAAAAAAACAAGTAAACAGCACAACTGTTTCCAACACTGATAATAATTCAGCATATTAAAATGATTTCTGAAGGATCATTTGACACTGAAGACTAGAAAGTAATGATGCTGAGAATTCAGCGTTGCATTACAGAAATAAATTGCATTTTAAAATACATTCATATAGAAAACAGTTGTTTTACGCTGAAATAATATTTCACAATATTACTGTTTTTTGTTGATTTTTGATCAAATAAATGTAGAAAATGTTCAAGATCCCAAACTTTTGAACGGCAGCGTATATAATGATGTATAGTTCTTTTGTATAATTATCGTGGTCGTTTTGTCTTGTGATTTTCTTTGTCCCTTATCTTGACATCACATTCTCAATCATCCCTAGTCATCTTTATCCGTTCTGATAAATGAAGTGGTGTTTTCTTGTGTGTCACATACTAAGCGTAGCTACACTCTTGTGTTTCCAGCATAATGCTGATCCTGACACACTTGGGGTTGTCTTACAGCTCTCATTAAGGGCTAGTTTTACAAGTGGCATCACGGCTGTGAGAATTTAATCCGGCTTGTGTTCTAATGGTGGTTATCTCCATTGTACTGGCTTTAATGTGACAAATAGGCCTCCGTTGTCCCGCTTTGCACAAGAAACAGAGCTGCTAGTGGTGGGTTCACAATAGGGGTTGTGATTCCTGCTGAATAATGGTGGCATGCTTGTAATATCTCTGGTTTACTGCCCCCTTCGCTCCTGAATCATTACTAGTACGGAATGCTCTATTCGCCTTAAGTGTACTGTTGTGAACACAGCTACCAGTATTTGTTTCAGAGTTTGTTTCCACCGCCATCTCCATAGAAATGCAAACCTATGCACATAATTGAATTATATCGGAGGCATGAATTAAACATGAGACATGATTCATTGACATTTGGTGGGTGGAAATAAACAATGACAAAGTTGTTATTGTTTAGTGCCTGTTTGTGTGGTTGTATTGGTTTCACCCAGCTCAAGTCAATTATATTAGACAAATTCTCATTACAAGGAACGTTTATGCATGAATTCTCTAAAACAAATAAGGAGCAGGAGCCAGCGTTGTGTCATACTGGCATCAGTGTTACTAACGGTAATGATTGTGCAATGAAAGAAGGATCTAGTTTTGCTTCAGAGACCCTAGGGGCAGAAGGAATGGTAGGTTTGTAGCCTGGTAAGTGAACAGTGACTGTGCTAGATCATGCCAGAGGCGATCCGTCAGATGCTCATTGGCTTATCTAAGCCAAGCCTGGGCCTGGGGATCCAAATCACAGTGTGTGATAACTGTTTGCTTAATCACTGGTACAGGAAGAAGGAAATGAGCTGACTGTCAATAGGCTCCAGGAAATTAAATATGCTCCACACGCTGCAAAAATGAGATGGTGTCAGAGTTCTCCATGCCTTTGAAGTGACAGTATTTTAATGCTGTTAAATATGGAAATATTTCCTTAGAATTGTAGCTGTTTTTCAAAAAGACTTTTCCTTTTGTGTTCATTTGACATTCTTTGTCTCCTTCTTTTCCAGTTTCTGTGTTTGAAGAACATCCGAACATTCCTGAAAGTGTGCCATGATAAGTTTGGCCTGAGGAACAGCGAGCTGTTTGATCCCTTCGATCTCTTCGACGTGAGGGACTTTGGAAAGGTGAGAAACTATGGTTTTGCTGAGCACGCAGGAGACTATTAATCATTTTACATCGTCATGTTTAAGTCTCCGGAGCTGAATGACATTAATGTTGTGTGCACTTTTATGGGAGATTAACCCATAAGTGAGGCTATTGTGCATAAGCTTTGTTCCACTACTTACAGCCCTCTCACACACAATCCATTAATGCTGGGGATAATATAAAAGTGTGTGCAATGCTTAATCGGCCCTGTGTGGATTTCTTCCCCCTAGTCTTATCATCTTCACAGTGCGTTTGAATATTCACATGCACATTTGATCACACACCTTGGGGTCACAAGCGTGCCTGCGTGTGCCAGTGCATATCTGTGTCGCTACCCATATGCCTTGTGTGTGTGTGTTTATGCATGTTTCTAAGGATTTAAGCAGTGCTCATTTTAGGTGACTGATGATCAGCTGATTTATAGGGCTCTATGATTTCAACGATGCTGAAAACGTCAACGGAATCACGGAATCCAGTCATAAAAATGGAATATACTGTATAATGTGGAATGTCACAGAATTTGCCAAATTTTGGAAGAATAAATCAAAAGTAGGTCACTAGGCTTAAATCGAAATGTGATATAGAGTAGTGTCTATGAATAGTAAGCCTCAAAAATACTATTTAAATATGAGTCCTGCATATTCTGCATGTCTCCGTGTTCGTTTACTACACACACTGAAGCACGAAGAAGTGTTTTCTGCCTCTGCCGCCTCAATATATGAGTACATGAACACATGAACATAATCTCTAGAACTGCTTTGAGAGTCACTTCATGAGCATTTTACAGTTTCTTTTTAGAAAGTCAAAGTCATGGTCGTGTTACTGAAGCCCCCTTAAAGTCCTTGACATGTGCACATGGTGGATTTTTGTCTGAGAATTGTTTAAATATTGAACTTTTTTAGCTCTACAACGTGTTACGTTTTGTTGTCCATTTGTGTGACACCCCTAAATTATATTTTTAAATTAATAAAGTGCATAATCATGGAAAATTATGCAAATGAGTCTTGCAAACCGCTGATGACAGGTTAGCTCGGAATAGCAAGATTATTCATTGACACAAAAGGCTGAAACGTCTTGTGGTGTGACACAAAATGTTTTCTGGTGTGACGCCTATCACACCACAAAACAAAGATGTCACACCGGAGGACAAGGTCTCTTTAAAAAGCATTTTAAATGATTAAATAAATTTGTTTATTATTATGAAACAAGCTGTCAGCTTTCAAATGTTGTCATTTTGTAAGAAATTCAAACTATAAATACTGTTTTGTGGCTCTTTAATGTATTGTGACAGATCAGTGTATTGCCTTATTAGAACAATGACACGTGAACCGATTGTCTATTCTTTACTTAAAGCATGTAAAAAAACATGAATAAACATCAGAACGTATTTTATTTCAACCACGGAAAGACGTCAATACACACAAGTTTAAGTCCTCCTGTCTCATTTGTCAGTGGCGGATTCGGCGTTATGATTGGTCAGATCGCCTGTCAATCAAGCTGTTTGCCATGGGTCAATTTGGGAAAAAGTAAAATGGATTTCATAGGGCCCTAGATTGAGGAGTGAGTTGTGTGAGAAATGATCTTGTAACTATTCACAGTACCATGTAGCTCAGGGTTTTCAGTCTTTGGTCCAAATATGATTCTCCCCTTGCAGATGAGGAAAAAATTGAATTCCTGCTCGATGTCAGATTTTCCACACACTTAAAAGGCATCTTGTACATTTCTAATTGTCAAATGCTCTGGTGCGTAAGCACCCTTATGCTGACTTTGCTTTGACGGTCTTCCAAGTATTGGAGGAAATGTGATGTCCTTAAGAACAACTGAACCCTGATCTTTATATCACTATGGCAGTTTAGTCAATGCTCTGACCTACATGATAGAAGCTCATTGTTAATTTTGTTTGTTAGTGCTAATTCAGCTTGATGTCTGCCGTTTATATTGGATATGAGTTCTTCCTTTTTATCAGTATAGTTATAAAAAGTGCTTTAAAGATTAGCAGAATTAAAGAGAAGACAACTTCCTTAATATTGATTGTTTCGGTTGCATGAATTGATTGGACTTCATTAAGTATTTACAGGTGCAAAGCACTTGTTCGACCATTGAAACGTTTCCAATCCAATAGTTCCGGTTAACTACAGCTCAGCAAGCGTGTCTGGACATTTCCAATGCCTCTCTCAGGAAAGAAAGGAGCGGCAAGACGATGAGAGTGCTTTAAAGTCTCATAGGGAGGGGCGTAGACAGCGAGATTAAGCCTTTGCCAGATGCTGAGCTTTAATGGATAATGTGGAATACGGTGAGTGAGAGTCAATGAGCGCACGGAAAACAATATTAAAACCCTCAAGCAGTCAGAATCAATCACACACACCCTCCACATGTCAATGTGTAAATTGCGTTTGCGTCGACTCGAAGGTGACGGGCTTGTCCCGTCATTGATTCTCCATTAAGAGCATGCAGCGCATTATAATATATTGAAGTAGGCAGCTTGATGTCAGTACACCATACATGCAAATCGTCCACCTCTTTTTGAATAAAGAGAGACGGATGCTTCTGAAGCTTTAGAGCTGAAGGATGGAAAGCATTTTTAATCTTTCAACAGCACCTACATTGTTGAACTTTCACCTCCGGCTGTAATATATCTCTCTGGCCTGTCAAGCTCAGGGTGCCTTTAATTGGAACAGAGAGTCTCAGTCCTTTGTGTCCTTGCAGTGGGACGGTTGAAGTGTCCATGTTGTCACATCCTAACAGCTTTGTTTGAGAAGAGAGCTCAAATCTGTCCGTTTAGTGTGAATATTTAGTCTCTGCATGCTCTCCATTCATCAGCACTTCATTACTCTTTCCTGGGTGGAGCAGCTTCGAGACACCTGTCCCTCCTGATGCTTCAGGTAATTGCCTCTCATTGCTTTCTCCATCTCGCTGCTTTTAGGTCTTTTAAGCAGATGGCACACCCCCACATCTCTCACTAAACTCGCCAGAGCGCTCCTGTCAGTGCTCTGATGTTTCATGCCCTCCTCTATCCCATCAGCCCGTGGGACGCATCCTTACGACAATCACAGATGGACCCAGATTCTCCTTGCCTTTCCATTTTCATCATTACTTATAAACACGCAGCTCTCCGGGGTTCGCTTTTGATTTAATGTGGCATTCAAACTAAACTGCTTCTGTCTTTCCCCCCCTAATTGGATCTGGATATGCAGTTGTTATCATTTAAATGAACACCACAATCATTTTGGTTCACGTCTTTGTGACAATTAGCACGATGACACTCCACCTGTTCGCAACCTATTTATAGCTTTGTGATTTGCAGTGTGTGAATCAGACAGGTTGAAGATGGTTTTGATTATCATAGGGTAGATAAGAATCAGTTGACCCCTGTAAGCCAGCTTTGACTTGGCTGTTCTACAAAATCTTATTGACCTGGTCTCTTTTGTTTAGTGTTGTCATAATTATCCCTCGTCTTTATTCAGAGACCGAACAACCTCCCAGTAGACTCAAGTGGGCGTGCTCTAAATTAACAGTCGGTTCATCTGAGGGCAGGATCAGTGAAATAGCTTCTTGATTGACACCACTGGGGCCTTTTGGAGACCACAGGGAGGCAAACATTATTTCCATAAGATTAAATAAGAACAAAGATTGAGAATTTTTGCACACATGCACAGATTCAGATGTTTTTTTTTTTGTAGTAATTAGTTTGGTCTGAAAATCAGATTTTCTATCTGAATTGTTTTAATTATTTTCTATTCCAAATATATTGATTTTAAAGTAGTGTTGTTAGTTAGGGCTAGGAGATAAATCAATAAAGATAATTATCGAGCAATATAAATTTCCTTGATAAATGATAACAGGAGTTCAATAAATGTTCAATATAATGTTTATGCGGCAAAGACGGAACAAAAGAGCGCTAGTCATATAAAGAACTCAATAAGTCAAACTGCTTATCCGTTCGATCAAAGTTCAAACGGCGGCATGATGCGAACTTGAGCAGATTCATTCACCTGCTGATGAGTCCAAGTCACTAAACAGCGCTGTGAGATCCAGTGTAAAGCGCTTGAATTCAGCTGACAAACAGAACAAACACTGCGCAATGATACAGTCAGAAGACTTTTTAATCTACAAATTGCCATCATTTACCATAGATTTACTGTAGTAGCACTAACTGCACAGTGGAATTGTGTCAGAAATGTGATTGTATTTTTTGAATTTTATTATTATTAATGTAGGCATGCATTAAATGTATTGAAGGAGCAGTAATAGAATATAATTACAGTATTTTTTTGTGATTATAGCTATATTGTAAGCCATAGCATTTATAGTAAATGTATTTACACTACTGTACCATGGTACTGAAGTGCTATATTTGTGGTTTTAACTGTTATTATCATGATCTACTTGTATGCTACTATGGAAGGAGCAATGGTTACTTAAAATAAAAAAATAAACTCAGAATAGTCAGAACAGTCAGAATAATTAAATTTCACCATATAAAAATGAGGTTGCTACAATTTTTACAGGAAAAAAGTTTAGGAAAAATGACTGGAAAAAATGTAAAGAATTAAAAAAAAAAACATGAAGCGTTTGTCCTGGCAACATCTCGTCTGACCGCAGTTCACTGGGGTTCTACTGAAGCTCCTTCATCACCTGTACCTTTCCTGCACTCGTTTGACTAGCGCCTGGCACTGAAGTGTGCGTCTGAAAAGTCTCCCATTTGATGTGGTCGTAAAGACATTCTGCGACTAAAAAAAGCACTTTTTGTCAAGCAAAAAAAGAGATGGAAGCAGCAGTTGAGTAGAGTGCAGTGGCCAACCCTAGCCCTCTCCATGTGTTAAATATTTTTAAAACCATTAAACTGGAAAAATTAAGTGCCTGCATTAATGCACTAATTTTGACAAAATTTTTTTGACTATTTGTTTTTGTTATTTTTTAATATGACAAGCCCCAGCGCTATTTATTTGACCTGCAAACAGGATAAAATGTATTATTTAAAATATTAGCATTTAAGGCTAAAAATAGAAAGTTACACTTTCCCTTTTTTATGCACAGAAGTTATTTGAAGTCATTTGTTGACTGCCCCTTCCCTGCAGGCTTCCTCTTTAGTTTCTCAGTATTGTGCTAAAACCGTCTGCAGCAGAAGTGCTATTCTTTTGAATGCACAATTACAATTCAGTCACTATTATGTGTACACTCTCCATATGCATACATTTTCCTGCTCAAGTATACATGAGCTTCTCTCCTCTCCTCACATCTCCTCTCCTCTTTAAACGTTGTCTCAAAATAGCTGGTTGCCAGGCACTCTTTACTGCAGCAGAGCACTGCTCAAATACCTGTAACACTGCTTTGAGAAAGTTGCTAAGGAACAATGGTGACATTAAAGAATGGACTCTCTGTAAAGGTTATTGCGGTGGTTTGAATTTCAGTTTTAACAGCATGCTGAGGCAGCACTGATGCATTTGAGGTTTTATATCAGACTGTGCTGCTTTTGTGTTTCATCAGTGGTGAGGTCAGTGGCCTTTTGACCTAACAAAGTGTGAAACCGATTGACCGAACGAAACAAATCTACTGTTAAACATGTATCTCCTAATGTTAAATGGTGGTTTCTGGTTGCTAGCTAAGAACATGATTCCTTTGCATCTGCAGCAATGATCATTTGTGTCCATGGACCACAAAACCATCATAAGGGTCAATTTTTTGAAACATATTATTAATCAAAAATTAAGTTTTGATACATTCACAGTAGGAAATTCACAAAATATCTTCATGAAATCATAATATCTTCATAATATCCTAATGATTTTTGGCATAAAAGAAAAATCAATCATTTGACCCATACATTATTAGTATTATTGGCTATTGCTACAAATATGCCCGTGCTACTTATGACTGGTTTTGTGATCACATTTAAAACAGTGAAACAATGTTATCTCTTTAGACAAACTGTGTCAGCTTACTTTGGGATTAACCCTAGGCCATAAAGTACTTTCGGTAGCAAATGGCTTTTTCAAAATCAATCTTGTTTTGAGAGTTTCTCTTTAATCTCCAAAGGCATCCTGTTGTGAATTAAACGATATTGAGACAATAAAATTTATAGGCTGTATTTGTTGTAGAAAGCCATTTCGCCCCGCTCGGATCATTAAAGCGAATGATCCTGAATGCATGGAGCTCTCCTCCTCCTCAAAGTAAGTGACATGTTCCTCTGTATCCCTGTCACACGCTGTTCCCCAGCGACTCCTGTCCATCAGGAGCCAGGCTGCATGTTTTAACATAAAGCTGCCAACACAATCAATTATTCATTCAAAACGCCTCACTCTTGATGATAATTCTCCTGCTATGAATAATTGAAGGGAAGTACCTGCTTCACTTTGGACCTTCCCCTTGCCACTCTCGCCATCAAAATGCCTCATTAGCTCTTACCTCGTTATGGTATCTGCCCGAAACAGGTGGTTGTCAGGTGTCATTTGTGAACTGAGCCATAATCATCAACACTGGCATTCTGTTGTTCATTCTTATAACAATTAACATTAAGTTTACCAAAGATATATTCTAGAATATCTAAATAACAGGTTTAATGTTACCTTTTTTTAAGATAGGAAAGTATAGAAGTGTTTGCGTTTATGTATGCTTTGTATTTATAATTTTAATTTATTATTCATTTATATTATTTACTTTAAATTACTTTTTAATTTAATTTAATTAATATTTAAAGGGATCAAAAAATGGACATGAATGTAGTGAAAAACAGACTCCAACTTGCAGTGTTTTAAAGCATGTGCCCTTTTGTCCACATGTTTCTTTTTCTTTTCAGTACAATAAAAACTGGCCCCCCTTCCCCAAACTAAATCTGTATTCTACTGCTAGCTATTATGTCAACAATAAGTACAACATCAAATTTTAGTCAGCACCTGAGCCGCACACATGTAATAAGTTCCGCTGTGTTTCCAGCACAAAAGCAAAACGGGAGCAATATTTCATAAATCTGCCGAGACTGTTTTTCCAGAATCAGCTCTTTGTTTTTCTGGCGATTCGGTTCTCTGACAGGAGGTGATGACAGGCAGCAGCGTTTAATTCTGCAAGAAGGAAAGTGATGAACTGCTGAACACATTACACGCGGAGACCGAAAGCGCCCTGCACAATAAAATCTACATTGTGGAAATAATTGGTGCTCTTTTGTCTTCCCTTTGAGAGCGTAACACTGTGGCAGAACCGCACAATGGCCTCTGCCGGGTTTCTGTTTGAACATTCTCCGCACATTGTCTCACCGCAGTGTCTAAAACACACTCAGATGTGGTGTAAAGAGTGACGGGAAAAAAGAAAGCGAGTGAGCTTTTGCAGCCATGCAGTTTGGTGTGTCTCCGGCGTGCCGTGGCAGTAAAGAGGAGTCATCCAGGAAGAGCAGCTCCCCTCCAGGAAGTACTTCCACATTCAGCTCCAGCCGTGAGCAGCGTGCAGAGCACTCTCATTATTTTTCTTTCTCTTTCCGTCCTGCTCTGTTTCTCTTGCCCTTTAGTTTGCTGCAAACCTAAAGGAATTCATCTGACAGACAGGTACATTTTTTTTGAGTTCGTGAGCATGAATAAGCAAACCTTGAAAGTGCGTATAGCATGTTTGTCCTTCACTATAAACTCCAGAGTATGAAATTGTGTAGCCTAGGTATATGTGCGTGATAGGTTGTGCTTTTAGTGACCTCTCTGCCCATAAGCTCGAAGAAGGTGTAAACAGGAAGTCTGCAATCCGTGTTAATCCTTTAAAAATGATTCTGGCAGCGAATAGCCTGGCAATGACCTCCCGCATAGGGATTTCAGAGCACGGGATGCTATGTATTAAGTTCTCACGTTCAAGGTGAAATCTACTTTAGCCTTATCCAAACTTGCTGCAAAATCGACAAAAGGTGCACCGTGATTCAAAATGTGCTTGGCAGAGCAACCTCAAGGTGTCTGATCATACTAATTCAGTTAATTCAGCCAAAGTCTAGAAGGCAAAATAACAAGTGCGGAGCACTGAATCTGACCATTAAGGAGTTTGCTTTTAACGCTTTCTTTGGTGAAACTCTGTAAAGCAACTCCAGGAGTTGCGCTTGAAAAATAACCAACTTGTGTAAATGTCGGTGGGTGTACATTAATTTCTCTGGTGCCTATTAAAAGCCAGTGTCTGCTCGTCACTTTCTCTTTCTCTCTTGCAGTCGAACTAATCAGGAACTCTGCTGCATAAAGCCTGCTGTGCCACTCTGGGTTTCAGGCTACTAAAAGCCATAAAAGTCGACCACAAGTGGATCTAATCTGCTTTCATATTCCCTATCAAAGACTTGTGATATGTAAATTGGAACTAATGCATTACGTGTATATCTATTACTCCTTTGCATGTTTATTACAGGCCTGCAAGAGATGAAGACAGAAGCATGGGCTTCTATTTGCAGGGGTCATAGTGCCTCTTAATGTAGAGAATTCATTAATCTGACATTATACTCTGAAGTGTGTCAGCATGGGGTTCTAACCATGAACTTTTCTTGGTTTATTGCAGCATAAGACCTCAACAGTGAACACCCACTCTTATAAAGCAATGTGACTTCATAATGTCCTGCACTTTCAAGCATGTAGTGCATTAGTGCCCTTTCACTTTTTCATTGGCTTTAGTTCTGGAAGACTTTTTTCTCATTCATTTTTTCCATAGGGATTTAAAACAAAATCTTTGAGTTATAAGCCATGAACCAAACCAACCAACAGTGAGGAAAATCACAACATTAAAGGTGACATATTATGCCCCGTTTTACAAGATGTAGTATAAGTGTCCCCTGAATGTGTCTTTGAAGTTTCAGCTCAAAATACCCCACAGATCATTATATAATAAAAAAAAAATGCCTATTTTGAGTGGAAGCAGAAACACGCTGTTTTTGAGCTTGTCTCTTTAAATACACGAGTTGCAATTCGCCGCCCCCCTTTTCCAGAACAGGGCTGTCCCTTTACAGGTTATGCCTCAATTACCAAAATTGTTTGGTTTTGATTATCATTTCTGTTGTGCTGAAATCATGCGTTTTAAACCCATATCAGTTTAAAGGGTTACTCCACCCCAAAATGAAAATTGTGTCATTAATCACTTACCCCCATGTTGTTCCAAACCCGTAAAAGCTTCGTTCGTCTTCGGATCACAATTTAAGCTATTTTGGATGAAAACCGGGAGGCTTGTCACTGTCCCATTGACTGCCAAGTAAATACCACAGTCAAGACCCAGAAAAGTATGGAGGAGGCAAATTGTTGAATAAAATCGTTTTTTTTTTCTTTGCGTACAAAAAGTATTCTTGTCGCTTCATAAAATTCAGATTGAACCACTAATGGCAGATGGACTATTTTGACGATGTCTTTCATACTTTTCTGGGTCTTGATAGTGGTATTTAATGGCAGTCAATGGGACAGTCATGAGTCTCCAAATATCTTAAATTGTGTTCCGAAGACAAACAAAGCTTTTACGGGTTTGGAACGACATGGGGGTAAGTGATTAATGACACAATTTTCATTTTGGGGTGGAGTAACCCTTTAAATTTCTGAGATATGTTTTCTGAGCGCTACATCCGAAGCACGCGCACAGAAAGTGGCTGTCATGGCATGTGAGTACTAAAGGAATTTCTCTTTCATGTCTTATTGTGCTTAAACTGTCAAATACACTCATGTTTATGTTAAAAACACATGAGCTGCAAAAGAAATCACGTTTATATTAGAGCTGTGTGGCAGCAGCGTAATATGCAGTAAATAAATAAATAAATCCACTGCTCTCTTGTCTCCTCTGAGGCTGGGACTTTAAATAGTGTTTGTGCTCGTCTCTGCAGCCAACGACAGAACAGTTAGCATGCTTTGCTTGAATGTTTGCCATGGCGTTAGAACTTGTACACCATTGTAGGGTTGTCAAAAGGTACCTGGTTCGGTACTTTCTGTACTGAAATTTTGAAAACGTCCATTTCCCACGCTCAGTGACAATCACATGACTGTGATTGGCTACAATGATAAGTGCTTCACGCTCCTCACCGAGCGCTCTCAAATAAGCACAATGGGAGCGTTGGAAAGCCACGTGTGTAAGCGCATCCCTAATACATCGCAGCTTTCAAACGCTCCCGTTGTGTTTGTGTGTGAGGGCTCGGTGCCAATGGTGAGCGATTGGTAGCCAATCACAGTCATGTCTGTTGAGCGCGTGAACACTGGCCAATCAGCGATGTTTAAAAATAGGCTCAACAGCGCTCAAATGTGAGCGGGAAATGGAGGATGGATGATCTGCTGGAAGATTTGCAAATGACAGTCAAATTAAAAATGAGGGAGAAATATAAAAGTAAAGTGTTTTATATAGTAGCATTATTTCTGATTCGATTATATGATCCACAGTTCTTCATGGGATAGGTCGTTGTTGTACTCTATTTGGGGGAATTTTTAAGATTTTTCTTCAAGCTTTTCTCTACATGGCACTAGGTAATTTGATACGGATGATAAATGTTTGTCCTCTCTTTTTCTGTCTCTTTCTCTTTGACTTATTGAATCTTGAAGATGCCCTGCCAGGTGGTGCGAGACCTCATGCTGTGGGTGCTAAACTGTGTCCCACCCTCCTCCTTCGCTGTTCATTTCTCACCCGTAGGTTTGCTGCTGCTAGGTAGCAATAATAACCACCGACTGCTATGCTGTGTTAGCGAAAGATGGCACAAAGAACCATGTAAGCACCTGTGTCCCACAGTGCTCTTCACTAACTCTCTCAGCTGCAGACTTGAACCCTGTTGGTCGATAGCATGAATTCACAAGCTCACAGAAAAGTAGCGATGTTTGTTTTAGGAAATGCAGTTAAGATTTGGGTTTTATAATGTGGATGCACAGATAATAATATTCTGGCTGATACTGATAAGCTGATAATTATGTTCAAAAGTTTTGTTACCTGAATGATCTTCAGGATTAAAACTGCTGTTCTTGCAAAAAAAATTCAGGTCCCACAAATTCTTTGGTTTTTTAGCATTTTTGTGTATTCGAACCCTTTCCAGCAATGACTGTAAGATTTTGAGATCCATCTTTTCACACTGAGGACAACTGAGGGACTCACATGCAACTATTACAGAAGGAAAGACAATGCGTTAAGAGCCAGGGGGTGAAAACTTTTGAACAGAATGAAGATGTGTGCATTTTTCTTATTTTGCCTAAATTATCCTTTTTTTTTTTTTTCATTTAGTACTGCCCTTTAGAAGCTATAGAAGATACTTACGTGTTCCCCAGAAGACAAAATAAGTTACATTTAACCTAATCTTCAGTTTCAAAAAGTTTTCACCCCCAGCTCTTAATGCATCATTTTTCCTTCTGAAGTGTCAGTGAGCGTTTCTTCAAGCGTGAACCTTCTGTAATGGTTGCATATGAGTCCATAAACAAAAAACTGTGGATCACTCCGATAACAACACAGCATTAAGATTCAAGTGTATGTAAACTTTTAAATGGGGTCATTTTTATAAATTCAACTATTATTTTTTCTTATGGACTATATGTAAACATCTTTTATGTGAAATATCTTAAGGTCAGTACTGAATAAAAAATAACATGCGTTTTGTATGGTCCTTCTTATTTTGGTAAAATAATGAACATTTTGCAGATTCTGCAAGGTGTATGTAAACTTTTGATTTCAACTGTATTATTTCCAGTTAATGCCTAATATTCTACACTTAAAAAAAAAGGACTAAAACCAAAATGTAGCTGGTTTAAATTAAACAGGTGAATTTAGACACAGAAAGCTATTTAAAATCAGCAAAAGCTCAAAAAACACATCTTTCGATGCTTTTGTCAGAATCCAGGCCAGTGTGTTGACAGTTAGTGATGCAGACTTTCAGTTTGCGAGTGGAAAGGCAAAATTATAGTTTGTTCTGTTCATTTCTTTCTGCTCTCAGTCCATTTCAAATGAAAGAAGTCCAGGATAATTGGTTGTTAGCAGGCTAACTCTTGATCACTGCTGTTATTTTGTCAATTTTTTGTCAAAATTCCTTGATTGTAGATTACAGGGAGATGGAGAGAGATGTACTACCAGAGAAAGAAATAACACAGATACAACAAGAAGACAGAAAAGAAAGACTTTCACAGCTTCAGTTTTGGACATGTTATGACTCCCTACTCTTTCATCAAAGAGAGTGGTCTTGGCCAAGGATGTCTGTGTGCATTGATGCCAGAGTATAGAGTAGTGAGGGTCTGACGGTTCGTCTCTGAACTCTCAATTACCTCAGCATGAGAATGAATGGACTGCCTCTTTTTACAGTGTGTGAGCAACATCAAAGACCATTGGAAAGTGGCGGGTGGCCATTGTGCCGCGTGAGAGGCTTGTTGTCCTTCAGAATGCTGATGTAGCCAGAGGCAACGCAGAGTTTCTTTTCGATGCTGGATGATTCTTTTCTGTTTTTCGTGAATGTTAACCCTTCACAGCGCCCTTGAGACCGGTCACCGCTTTGTGATACCATGCCTAGTCAAGCATACAGACGCCAACACCCTGTCCAGATGGTCAGGCCAGACTGTTTGTTTTGAAATGATTTGAATCTTGCAGAGTCATAGCTGAATCCTGTAATTAAATAATTATTTTTGTAAGGTTCCAATTTTGTTGAAATGAAATGAGACCATTACCCTAAAAAATCCCCTTTAGTGCAAATTAGTTCGCTCAACGGCTGTCTTGGCAATGCGTCTAGACAGCTGATGTCCTTGCGAGCAAGTGCAGCCCTCCTCTGCTTGAATGGACAAAGACTGAAATATTAAAATTTTTCTGCCAAGTGTACATAAGTATCAGATAAATATAGGTTGGGTAAAATATTTTGATCTTTTAAATTCATTTTTAGTAAATGAAGAACAAAGTGCAACCAGCGTAGTCCTATTCACAAACAAACGTCTCCTCTGAGATAATCATTTAGATAGATCTGAGATAATAAACCGTGAAGAATCTATTTTAAAAGACGGACGGATGGGATATTTTATACAGTTGAGGTCAAAAGTTTACATCCCCCTTTCAGAATCTGCAAAAAGTTAATTATTTGTTATTATTATACATGTTATTATTATTTTTTTAATGTACTGTATAAAAATGAAGCAGTTAAACTGCCTGCTGTTTTTCACAAAAATCCTTCCAGTCCCAAAAATTTTGGGGTTTTCCAGTATTTTTGTGTATTTGAACCCTTTCCAACAATGACTGTATAATTTTGAGATCCATCTTTTTTTTACACTGAGGACAACTGAGGGACTTGTATTCAACCATTACAGAAGGTTCAAATGCTCACTGATGCTCCAGAAGGAAAAATGACGCATTAAGAGCCGGGGGTGAATGGAGAATGGAGATGTGTACATTTTTCTAAATATGTGTGTGTGTGTGTGTGTATATATGTA
>JAHKKF010533017.1:0-12500 GCA_019740295.1 Labeo calbasu
TTAAGACCCTAAAGAATCATATCAACTTGTGGAAAATGGGCATCCGATGACCCCTTTAAATCAAGCCATTTTCAGCTTCTTGTCGGTGTGACGTCACAACAACAAAGGCCGCTCCCGTGATAGTTGATTTACGTTAGTTGATTACGTTAGAATGTCTCCGACTGAATGATTGAGGTGTTCTGTTATTGGATGTAATAATGATCATAGCAGTCATCGTTTAGTCCCAACATCTGAGCCGCTGAAGACGCAGAGAATTAACGTTACTTTTGTTTTAGAAGGAAACCCACTCGACGATCTACATAAATGCATCTATGTTTGCGCGAATCATTTATGATGTAGCTTCACATACAGCAGAAGTGAGTACAAGGATTTTTATGGATCTTTGCAAATTGCCTTTCTTAATAATGTGCTAGTTAGCAGGTTTCGTGGCTGAATGTGGCTATATGTGGCTAAAGTAAACAGGCTCATCACCCCACAGAAGAGAGGGGCGGGGTCAGCAGAGCTCATTAGCATTTAAAGGAACATGCAATGGAACGACTCTGAACAAGACTGATTTTGACAAGGTAAAAAGGGTGTTTTTTACACTACCACTGAGAAACTTTAACCAAAGTGTGTTATAGACTTCTCATTAAGACCCTAAAGAATCATAAAGGATAATTTGTGGGAAAAGGGTATCCAATGACCCTTTTAAAGTTATTAAAATCAATCCAGTGTAGTGCAGAGAGTAAAAGTATATGTATTTATGTATGGGACTGCTGTTATAAATGACTTGTATTTTATATGTACAATAAGCAGAATAATTGCAACATATGGTTAGAAAGCATGAAGTTTGCAGTGTCAAAACACCAGTCAAATCTGAAGCAAGATGCAACCCATAGCAATTCAGTATGACAATGACATCTCAGACAGTCTGGCGGCAGATAAAAGTATATATGAATATGTCAATAATGTGATTTATAAGCACTAACAAACAGTAAATATGGTAGTAACATGCATGCTAATAGTCAACTAGTTAATAGTGTTAATATTATTGAATAGTGTTTCCTAATCTAAAGAGTTATTGCATAAACTGCTATAAGAAACAGAGTAAAATAAGTTGTTATTCACTGAAAACTCTGAAGCTGTCAAATCTCATTTGTGCATGTGCATTTTCAAGTGCCTCAAAACTTTGCACCGGGATAAGAGTTTAGATATGGCTTCCTAACAAAGGATTAGAAGTCAGAAGGCAATTTTGTTTCAAAATGTGTAAAAGCAGAAAAACTTTATTTGAGACCAAGAGGAGACGTGATCAAACAATAATATACAGTAGATCACTCCTATCATTTTAACACAAGAACAACTCTGAATTAATAAGTTTGAAAGATGCCTGTTCACCCACAGACCACAAAAGACAGTCAAATCTGGAGAATAAAGTATAAGTACATGAACTGGTATGCCATCATCATAAACAGCATCAGGAGGATGCAAATTCCAGTTTAATTACCTTAAATTTTAAGCAATTCTCTTGAATTTCTTAACGTTCCTTTCAGTAACACTGATCTCCAGTGATGCCCTAAACAAGAGGAAAGATTAACTTAAAACATGAGAATCATTCTCACAAGGATTGAATACTGTATATACTGTTTCACATAATTAATGTCATTAAAATAATACACAAATTTTCTTTTTACCTTTAGTTTTTTTGTTGCACTTAAATTCAGCCCTAAGTTGACGGGATCCACAGAGTAAAACTAGACATGCATACATAAATAAATAAATAAATAAATAGCATCCACACCAAAACCATGCTTGACAGTATTTAACAAATAATTTCTGTCTTTCATTGTGTAGGTTAGTTGTCTAACTAACAGATTTTCCAAAGTGTTACGTTTTCACAAATTTACCAATAACTATTCAAAAGGAATATTTAACAAACAATAAATAATGTCTGTAAATTTACATTTAATTTTTAGACTATACTGTGCTTACCATTACAGACGAAATTTCTGCAGTCACTGCACTCCGTTTACCTGTTAAAGGGTAAACAAAATGACTTTATTTAATAAAAAAGATTTGGTGCAAAAACTGCTGGGTTAAAAACAACCTAGCGCTGGGTAAAATATGGGCATACCTAGTGATTTGGTTGTTTTGACCAAGCGGTTGGGTTAAATGTTTAACCCAAAACAACCCAATCACTGTCTCAAAACAACCCAATCGCTGGGTATGTCCACATTTTACCCAGTGCGAAGTTGTATTTAACCCAGCAGTTTTTAGAGTGAAGGATGTACTGTAGCTACAGGCATATTTAGTGTACTGGATGACTGTATCTATTTAATGCACATAGAAAAGTATACGGCATTATGCAGTTTACAGTAGAATAGTCATAATAGTAACAATTTAGAAAATATTTTTCTTTATGCCTGAAAAAAATATGTTTTAGATGTACTATTTCTTGATATACTGAATCTGTAAATGTTTTTGTAAATGAAAATTATAACCCTGTAAACTGCAATTGAGAGAATTAAATGTCTGATTGAATTGTATTGTATTTTTAGCAATTTAATATTTTTGTTTAAATATTTTGTAAATGACCTAAGTATTTTGGTTTTTATTTCCTTAAACCAGAATATTAATATTCAGAATAATGCTGTGTTTCAAGTAGTATTTGCATATATTAGTTTGCTAGTTAATTCATTAGTTTAGTTTAGTATTTTTTAGTGGTCACTAAACAGGTTTTTAGATTGATTTAAATCTTTACCTTGGCATACACAAATGGAGAAGACCACAGCCATAGTCAGCAGCACTGTCCCCCAGCCACAGTACAGAATCCACAGAGTTTGATTCAGTCCTGAAAGATTAACCATGATCAGACTATAATTAATAATGAATGCAGTGATGATTTAGCATGTATGGGGTTTGGTAGTGAACACAAGGATTCAGTCTTTAGGTATCTTTATACTGACCTAATATATCTTGCCTGAATGTATGAGAATGTTTTAATTGGTTCACTTGTTTACAACAGATATTACATTTAAATTGAATTATAATTTGTAGAACAGAATGAATAAAATTATTCTAAATATTCAAATCAATTTTAGTGATTCAATCAGGGTTTTGACAGGTGTTTATAATAAACACACAAAACACTGCCCAATAAAACATCAAATAATTGGCCTTTTAAATCAAGTTTTTAGTTACTTCAACAATTTTTATGGTTTTAGAAATTTGAAAATAAAGAGATAAAAGAGGGCAATTACATGTAACATTTCAGTGTTACTCAGAAATTTTCATAATTTACGCACCGCTTCTCATCAGAGTTTTTGAGATGTTCTTGCCGTTATATTCAGCAAGGCAGTGAATTTCATCACCTTTGTTCCAGTCCTCTACAGAAACAGAGAGATGAGCCCGCGTGAATTCCGTGGCTGAATCAGTGTTGTCTGTCCAGGCGGACTCGGCCCATCCAGAATACTCATTCTCTCTAATCATCCAGAACACGCGCACCTGAGACGGGACAAGTCCAGTTACAAGACACTGCAGCGATACCGATGGTGATTCAGGTTCATGTGGTGAGTATAAAATGGAGAGTTTTGGTTCAGAGTCATCTACAGCATTGAAAAGAAAGACAAAATGTTATTTGTTTTAGTAACTGTGACCCTAGAAAAAGTGCAGATGAGATTTCACTCCAGATTTACCTGTTATGATCACCCTGGTCCCATTGCCAATCATAGCTATTTGACTGAAATGGCTAATGCAATAGTACATGCCTGAATCTTTCTTGGTTAAGTTATTAAGTGTCAAAACGCAAGTTAGATCATCATGTTGTCGAACATTATTCTCATGGATAGTCTCCACTGTCGTGAGTTTTCCAGTACGTACATTAAACTTTTCCCATGTCGCATCGGCAAAGCAGTATTTAACAGTTTGCTCAAATATACATCTTAATTCTACAGAACCACCAGCTGAGACATGTGTGAGTCCCGGTGATTGCTTCAAGACGAACGAGTGAGTAGCTGCAAATGAGAGAATAAAAACACGTTTACAGCAAATAATCTACATAATGGAGTTTAAGTTAATAAGGAATTAAGAAAAATGTGATGAGATTGATAAGACTTACTTAGTACAGCTGAAATGTATAAAATCAAACAGCACATCCAGGTGTCCATAGTAACAGTTTCAGAGCTTTAATGCACCTTTTAACATTACTTGTCACAAGTACACAAGTGCCAGTACACAAGTTTGATTGAAACCGCAATGGAAAAAAAAAAACTCACCACAGGGTGGCCCTTCCTGTAGCAAAAGTGAAGCAAAGATTTATTTATGTTGCAAATCAGAGACTTTTATGTTTTAGATACTGTAGAAATGGTTTTATAACTTTAATCTAACCCTAGGCACTAATACTGTTTAATGCAGTTGTTAAACATGATCCAGTGTTAAATATTTGCGAGTATTTGCAAATTTGTTTTCAGTATCTGGTGTGACCTCTTTTTGAAGCAATAACCGCAGGTAACATATTTTGTAAGCGCTGATCAGTCCTGCACAACAAGTTGTAGGGATATTAGCCCATTCTTCAGTACAGGAACACTTGAACCCTGTGATGTTGGTGGGTTTCCTCCTATGAACTGTTTGCTTCAGGTCCTTCCACAACATTTCAATTGGATTAAGGTCTGGACTTTGACTTTCCAAATCATTAACCTTGTTCTTCTTTAACCATTTTTTGGTGGAATGACTTGTGTGCTTGTGGTCGCTGACTTGCTGCGTGACCCACTTTCTTCTAAGATACAGTTCTCGGACAGATGTCCTGACATTTTTCTTTAGAATTTGCTGGTATAATTCAGAATTCATTGTTCCATTAATGATGGCAAGCCATTCTGGCCAAGATGCAGCAAAGCAGGCCCAAACCATGATACTACCACCACCATGTTTCACAGATGGAATAGGGCTTATATGCTAGAATTAAGTGTTTTTCTTTTTCCAAAAATAACACTTCACATTTAAACCCAAAAAGTTTTATTTTGGTTTCATCCGTCCACCTCTAATAGCCCTCTGACTCGTCCACATGATCTTTAGACCAACAGCAGTGTTTTGTTTTTGTTTTTTGGAGAGTTGTAACTTTCTCCTTGTAACTCTGCCATTCATACCATGGTTGTTCATTGTTCTCCTGATGATGGACTCATGAAAACGAAAACCAATGTGAGAAAGGCCTTTATATACTTAAAAGTTACCCTGATGTCTTCTGCAACCTTGCAGACTATTACAGTTCTTGCTTTGGAGTGATCTTTGTTGGTGGACCACTCTTAGGGAGGGTAATAGTGGTCTTGAATTTCCTCCATTTGTAAACGATCTGTCTGACTGTGGATCTGTGGAGTCCAAACTCTTTAGAGATGGTTTTGTAAGCTTTTCTAGCCAGATGAGCAACAACAACTTTTTCTGGGGTTCTCAGAGATCTACTGTAACGAAGCGAAAGATGCGTAAAGCGGGCGGATCCATATGCAAAGCTTTATTTGGATGAGACAGGGTCAAAAACAGCAGGCAGGGTTGAACAATGGCAAACAGGTATATAAGGACAATACACAAGAGTAATCTGTGACACAGGCAAGGGTCGATCAATGGAGAACGTAATCCAGGGGGCTAGGCAAAAGGGTATTCCAAAAAGACAGGCTAGAGTTCAGACTAAACGAGATAACTAGGCGAGAATACAAACTCAGAAAACTAGACAAAACACAGGAAACTAGGAAATGGCTCTGTAAAGATTGCTAACACTAGGAGAGTGCTAAATGCAACGTACAATACTCAGCGAATAGCAAGAGGAAGTGCAAGGCTTATATAGAGTGTCTGCTTGGATACAGCTGTGTGTGTGTAATCAGCGCAATGGATGATGGGGAACGTAGTCCGGAACGTAGTTTGTTCATGCCATGATTCACTTCCACAAACATAATCAGACTTTAATAGATTTCTGTTCTTTAATGAAATCAGGGCATACTGTTGTCTGATAGTTATCCTATTGACTGATAACACATCTGAACAAATGGACTCTAATTTCACCTTAAAATTAACTGCTAATGCTAGAGATTCACATACTTTTGCACATTAACACTGGACCATTTTTCTCACTAAATAAATGACAACTATATATTTTCATCTCATTTGTTTGATTGGGTTCTCTTTGTCAACTTTCAGGACTTGTGTGAAAGTCGGATTAACTTTTTGGTCATATTTATGCAGAAATATAGAAAATTCTAAATAGTGCACAAACTTTCAAGCAGCACTGTATATACAAATACTTTGAGCCTTATTTATTTATTTATTTATTTATTTATTTTTACAGTGTACAGTTTTTTTAATGGGTTGGTTTTTATTGTCCATTTCAAGCTGGGAAGATGTTCTTCTTGTCAGTTAACTCTCTGCTTTCAGACAGTCTTTTTACAGTCCTGATGCAGTCACTTGTTTTGATCTAACCACACGGGTGTGAGATGAAAAGAGCAGCATGGTGTAAGAACGGCCAATTCTCAACGCCCACACCTTCACTTTCAAACTAACAATACTGCTTCTCCACCCTGCACTTCAGCCAGCTACATTTTTTTTTTAAACATACACCTTTAATACACAATAATAATTAGAAATACAAAAACGATTCACTAACACAAACCCTAAAATCTACATAATACAAGAGAGGAAAACAAAGGCAGTCAATGTAATAGCTAGTTACAATTTTCACATCAAGGCTTAAGTAATTTCAATAGAGTTGCTGCAAAATAGGACAGTGAAAACAGCTTTGCTGCTTAGTTTCACGAGACCCTTGTCTCATTTAACATCCTGTTGTGCAGCTTCTGTCTAACCACAAGGTGTCAAATGGGAGTATGATGGCTACAAGAAGAGGCCATACATTTTCCTGTTTTATGCGCTGTGGTTTTTCAATCCATCACAAAAAATTGCATACATACAATATGAACACAATCTCAAACATATGCTGCCTGCATTATTATCTATAATAAAACGTAACATTAAGATGAATTTTAATTTGATGAGCCATGGGCCACTTTTGCAAAGAAAAAAAGCGTTCTGTGCTGCACACATCGTGAATTTTCATATTAAAATAATTGCAGGATTTTCAGAAATCATTCTAATTTGCTGATTTGCTACTCAGTAAACATTTACTGTTATGATCAGTGTTGAAAATGGTTGTGCTGCTTCATGTACTGTAGTGTAGAAACTACGATAGGATTCATCAATCAACAGAAATCTGTATTTATAACTGTCTGGAAAGTGCGATGGCATGCAGTGCCATCCATTTTCAAGGGGACTAATGTTTACTAGAAAAACAAAAAAGATAATAATTAAAAATAAATCCTTATATATATACATGACCATGGACAAAGAACAGAAAAGAAAACAAAAAAAAACAAACAAAAAAAAAAACAGCTAAATGTCATTGTTTTAAGATATGTGAGTAAACATTTTTTTTAATTTCTAAGCTTTTATATATTTTGTTTTATATTTATACATACCAACATTTCCTTCTGCACACTGAAAAAAAAAAATAGGAAAGAAAATGTCATGTGGGATATCCATGTGATAATTATTTATACTTCAGCTTTAGAATAAAATTACCAACAGGTTTGTTTAATTAAAAGTTTGCAACAAATAGTTGCAACTGTCTCACACTCTTAAGATTATTTTATCTGTTGAGTATTTGCTTAAAGGAACAGTTTGCTCCATTTTTTCTGGTATTTGGTCATTTAAAAATAATAATGAATAAAGAATAAATATTTGACCACTCAGTGTCACAGCTGACCAGTCAGAAGAGGCATGTATTAAAAAAGGACACTTTTAAAGGCTCTGAACATTTTTTTTTTTATTCACCGACATTCATGACCACTTCTGTCAAGCTCCAAAGAGGACAAAAAGCAAAATTAAAGCAAGTGATACAAAATGCTATAGTCCTAAACATTTGAAGACAAAAACTGAGGAACAGGTCAAAATTTAAACCATCATTATTAAAAATCTTTACTTTTCTATTCTACACATTTGAACTGGAGTTCCTATCATATTGAAAATAGTACAAGTTTCATATTTAATATATGTACCACTTTTCATTACCATTTATTTGTTAGTTATTTACTTGCCTTTTTTAGTTTAGGTACTTAACTAGTGCTAAACTTTCAAACAATACCACAATAAAAGTTACATACCCTGCATCACACTCTCAAAAAATTTTCATGAATAATACAAGCAAAACAATTTTGCTTAAACATTACTTTATTAACCATGCACTTAGAACTTTTTTATCAATAAATTAAATATTGCTACATCAAACTTTGTTCATATATTGTATGACATATTTGAAGCTTGATTATTATTTAAGTAACAGATGTTCTGAAACAAAGCAAAAACAGTCCTTCATAAGACACATGCAGGAAAAAAAAAAGTTTAGTGATCCACTTCACCATCTTCATTTCTGTCTTTTACCATAACAGATGAACTCTCTTCTTTCAGTGTGTTCTGTTTTCCTGTTAAAGAACAAATAAATAAACACATTAATTTGTTTGCTGTTTTTCCCTGACAATTCATTTATGTAGTATCGCTATTGTTGCATATGTTGTGTGTATTAAATGCAGCAAATCACATGAGGCTAAACAGTTTAAGCTTAAAAAGTTCATTTTACCATATGAAAATTTGCGGTGGGCATCTTTTCTTGTGAGCCTAAAATGAAAAACATTTGACAGTTTGGTTCAGTTGCTTTGCATTACATTAATAATACAGTTTTAGAAAGTATATGTTGTAATACAGACCGTCTAGATTTTTTGGTCATCACAATATCTGAGAATTGTAAAGGAGAAAATAAAATATATGACTGAATACAAGTGTCTCATTTCATCAGCTGGACAGTTTCACCAAAGTATTCACAAATGCGCCTTTTTATTTCAATTCATGCAAAGTTAAAGAAATGTATATACCAAATAAATTTTGTTGATGTATATGTTTATGAATTGTGCACATTTACAGCATATATTTCCTCTAATATGTAAACTAGCGCATGAATAATTTGATAAGTAAATTTTATAAGTAAAAGGACTTGGTCCATATTTCAATACAAAAAAAAAAAAAAAATCTAACGTGTTATATTCCAACATTTTGCCCTCTTTACTGTCATGTTAACAACATCGTGAACATAAAAGGTTATATGTTTTATTTTTTTGTCAGACAACTCATTTAATCCAACAAACCCGACAAACATATCCAGCAAAACAAAACTCATTTTAGAGGCAGTTGTGAACTGTTCAGAGCTCAGTCAGTGTACGTTCAAACTCATTTAGAAAATATATTTTATTACTCTTTAATGTTTGCTATGTAGGCTAGGCCTACAAAATCACAAGCCATAAATTCTTACCTCGGTATAATACCACAGACATAATGACAGTTATAAGTATGGTAAGGACCGCTGCCACACAACCGGCGTACACAAGCCACGAGTGGATTTCAGGTTCGAGTCCTGAAATACAGCAATGAGCAGAGGATTTATAACCATATATATAGGTGTTATATATAGTTCATTAGTAACCATAAATGTAGTGCTTTAACACTGGTGCAGTGTTTTTTTCACCGTTATAGGCTATAACATTTTTTTTATTATTATTTTAAGTTGACACAAACATTTCTACCTAATTTTGTGACTTTTCAGAGTTTCATACAATAACTTTACTTTTTTTTTTAAATGTTATTAGTAATATTTTTTAACAGTGTAAAAAGAAATTGAGACAATAACAGGAGCTGTCAGTTTTCCTAATATGTTTTTTTTTTCTCTCTCTCTCTCTGAGTCGTTCATTACGCACCGCTTGGCATCAGAGTTTCGGAGATATTTTTGCCATTATATTCAGCAAAGCAGCGAATTTCATCGGATTCGTTCCAGTCCTCTACAGGAACAGAGAGATGAGCCCGCGTGAATTCTGTGGCTGTATCAGTGTTGTCTGTCCAGGCGGACTCGGTCCATCCAGAATACACATTCTGTCCAATCCTCCAGAACACGCGCACCTGAGATGGGACAAGTCCAGTCACAAGACACTGCAGCGATACCGATGGTGATTCAGGTTTATGTGGTGAGTATAAGATGGAGAGTTTTGGTTCAGAGTCATCTACAGCAGGGAAAAGAAAGACAAAATGTTATTTATTTTAGAAACTGTGACCCTAGAAAAAGTGCAGATGAGATTTCACTCCAGATTTACCTGTTACGATCACCCTGGTCCCACTGCCGATCACAGCCATTTGGTTGTAATGGCTAAAGCAGTAGTACATGCCTGAATCTTTCTTGGTTAATTTATTAAGAGTCAAAGCGCAAGTTTTATCACCATGTTTTTCAATTTTATTCTCATGGGTAGTATCCACTGTCGTGAGTTTTCCAGTCCGCAGATTCAACTTTTGCCATGCAGCATCTGCATAGCAGTACTTAACGGTCTGCTCAAATATACATCTTAATTCTGCAGAACCGCCATCTGAGACATGTGTGAATCCCGGTGATTGTTTCAAGACGAACGAGTGAGTAGCTGCAAACAAAATAATAATAAAAACAAGCTTAAAATGTTCCTGATTTATGTATTATGACTAGCATATTAGATTAAATAGTTAAACTCTTTGTAATTAATAAAAATATGTGTGCTAGAATGCTCTTAACTGAAAGTGCAGTCAAAATGTCAAAAAAAAAAAACTTACTGTGTGAAGCAAAAAAGCAAGAATATAACAGCATCCAAAAATGTGTCCAAGTACCCATGTTTATATTTTCAAGCCTCTAGAAAAAATATCTAAAGTACACTTAACAAGGCAATCATACAATAAAACGTCTCTCCGTTTGACTGGAAACGGCCTGCAAGGAGAAACAAAACAAGAAAGAAAAAACATAAGTCTCTAGTGGGTGGATCTTCAGTGCCTATATAAATCACTTGCGCAAAAGCTAGGCCTGGTACTGAAGATGGAAAGACCTGTTTGTATTGTGCATTATGTTTATCAGTGGCCTGGGGCTCTTGAGGGTGCTAGTTGTTATTGGTCGTGATCATTTTGGGAAACATGTTACCAAGAAATGTTTCAGGAAATGGGGTTTCTTTAACTTGGAAATACTATGTGTCAGTCAGCGAAGGCCTGTCACCATTTGTCACTCCATATATGATGTTATTGTCAAGACGTAACTCTGATTAATGAACTCAGAGGACATGTTGATGTGGTATTGCTAACACAGAAAAGAGCTCCTGAGTGATAGAGGTTTGATGTCTCTAGTTCATATATTTCATATTTCACACAAAGTCACTGTTGCTCTGCATTGGTGTGACTTTCTCTGTGTTGCACAAATCTACAGATTTGTATTCAGAAAGGTCAGTGCACACTGAGCAGGTGTTCGTCTTGCCAGTTGACTCTACACGTCTGACAATCTGATGTAATTCTGAATGCAGTCACTTGTTTTGATCTAACCACACGGGTGTGAGATGAAGAGAGCAGCATGGTGAGAGAAGAACGGCCAATTCACAACGCCTACACCTTCGCCCGCTTACTACGTCTGAGACATTTTACCACGCTGCACTTCATATACAAATATATGCAATGTCAAGTTAAAATGGCATTCTAAAAATACATCAAATCAATTGCATTACATAGGGGGAAGGAAATCCCTAAAATAAATGTCCTGTGTCCTAAACGTCAAGAATTTTGTGATATGTAAACTGCTTTTTTTGTTATCCATCACACCAGTAGGAATATCATTATTCTGTCTATTGTGCGTGCTTTTATTTATGGTCAACAAATCATAACGCCAGCAAGTCTGCTTTTTTAGGATCTATGGGGATGGGAACAATATGTATGTCAAATGTGAAAATGTATCATTTAAATGTTTTCAGTGGTGTTTATGTCATTGTGTCCCTGCAGTGAATGGACATGTGAGCAGGTGTTGAGTCTGTTTCATGGGACCCTCACCTGTAACTTCCTGTGTATGCATCTCTTTACTCTGATCTAACCACACGGGGTTCAGATAACAGCAGAGAGGCTTCAGCAAGATGCCCACGCATTGTCTTGTAGGCAGCCATTGTGGTTTTTCAACCCATCACAAAAGTACAACCCATAAATGCACACATTCTCAAATTTTACAAATCTTACCATGTATAAATAATTACACATCTATTTTTAAAACTTGTATTTATTCAAGAAAGAAAGACATATAAATATATGTTTAGGGATTATTGTAGATTTTGTTATACAGCCTCTGTTTCATATTTTTTAAAGTTCATATATTGACTCTGCTTCACTCGCATTCAGTAATGCTGGCATTATTTTGAATCATTTTGATAGAAAATGTAAAAAATTCTGTACATTCTGGTCAACACTCAGAGGAAACAAATATGCTATATCACTTATTTTTGCTCTCACTCTTCTTTAAGAGTGCAAAATGCATGCTACAAACCTTGGACTAAAGAAAGTTTACATTTGAAGTCGATCATCTAATTCGGGCCGTTCTGCTGTTTCGTGTTGCAGTGAATGAAATGTCA
>JAHKKF010533021.1:0-30549 GCA_019740295.1 Labeo calbasu
CCGACTGTTGCAGCAGCTGTCCGGGTGGCTGGTCTCAGACGATCTTGGAGGTGAAGATGCTGGATGTGGAGGTCCTGGGCTGGTGTGGTTACACGTGGCCTACGGTTGTGAAGCCAGTTGGATGTACTGTCAAATTCTCTGAAACGCCTTTGAAGACGGCTTATGGTAGAGAAATGAACATTAAATTCACGGGCAACAGCTCTGGTGGACATTCCTGCAGTCAGCATGCCAGTTACATGCTCCCTCAAAATTTGTGACATCTGTGGCATTGTGCTGTGTGATAAAACTGCTAATTTTAGAGTGGCCTTTTGTTTCCAGCCTAAGGCACACCTGTGCAATAATCATACTGTCTAATCAGCATCTTGATATGCCACACCTGTGAGGTGGATGGATTATCTCGGCAAAGGAGAAGTGCTCACCAACACAGATTTAGACAGATTTGTGCAACAATATTTGTGAGAAACAGGCCTTTTGTGTACACAGAAAAAGTCTTAGATCTTTGAGTTCAGCTCATGAAAAATGGGGGCAAAACAAAAGTTTTGCGTTTATAATTTTGGTCAGTGTATGTGCCCTCATCTGTTTTCAATGCAGGCAACCTTGCATTATCTACCCATTCATTAAACTACGACAGGTGAGTCACTACAAAAAGACGGTCATTGCAACACTGTAAAGAGATGAAACTATGCCCCATGTGGTTTTCAAAATCATTTCCATAGGTTTAACGGTATATTATAAGCTCGAAAAAAGCGTTAATTTGATTAGAAACACCAGAGAACAGAAATCATCATACCAGTCAGGCGAGACTTCCGCGTTAAGGAAAAAGGTGGATATGCCAGGTATTTTATGTTTAGCCATTTTCTAGAAAGTTATATTTTCCAAAACACATTTAATAATTGCTGAGGCATTACATACACCTTGTAAATGACATTTTATTAGCATTTTTTATTCCCAGCTGGCAGCAGCAGCTTTTACTGATGTTTTCGACTCTCATGTTTGACTGAAATTGTTCGGGAGCAACATGGATAGCCTAATCTATTACACCTTTACCTTTTCCCCAGGGATTCATGGGGCAGAAAGTCATTTTTACGGTCACCTTGAATGAAACAGTCCCATCTGCTGACCATGTTCTGCAGTAATAAGAAAGGAAAATGCCACAGTCCTTAGGAAAAAAAAAATCATGGATTTGTACCCTTTTCTTATTTTACAAACATCCTCTGACACATTAAGTTTTTTTTGAATTTCTGATTATTAAAAGAAACAAAATGCAAAGCACTTTTTAAATATTTTTAAACATCTTAGGATTGCATAACACAGAACAAATACAAGAACAGTTTTCAATTATAAGCAGTCTCTGAATCATAATTTAAATCTAAATCAGATTAAAAAAAAAACCAAATTAAAGATGAAATTGATAAACAGATGTTCCAATATTCATTCATCCTTAGCACACATCCTGAATATTTTAAACATAACTTAAAAGAGACGTGTTGGTGTATACACAATATTTATTTGGCAAATGATAGAAAAAGTTTAAATAAACTACTCTGAAATAAAACTAAGTACGTGTATAATTAGTTACTCATCACAAATTTGCAATAGGCCTATTAAAATTCATGAGTCCAGCTTTGTAGCAACTCAGAGCAGCTGTTACAACATTTTTTTTTTGTTTTTCTCTCTATTTTCTTATTCTTTTTGTTGAAGTCTTGCCAGATCTTTCAACTTTGTGAACCTCACACTGGTTCAAAGGTTGGTGTGAGGAGGAAGAGAAGACTTAATGTTTGCTTCTGTCCTTAAAAAAGTAATCCTTTTTATGAAATCACATCTTCTGTATGATGATCCAACACATTGTGAGTCTAATGTACGTTAGTTTAGATATTAGTCACTTGTGAAATCAGGAACCAGATTGATGATTCACACATTTGTTTGTAAATAATCGTGACTCTGAGATGTACTGTATAAAGAAACAAACCAAAATAGATTAGTGACATTACTGGCAAAAGACAATCGAAAGTAAGTTGTAATGATAGACAAATGTTGGCTTCTGAAATGTTAAAGTCATACTTGTGGCTGTAACTTGAAAACAGAAAGAGCAGCTGGATGAATCATTTCATATGGGTTAATGGAGGGGGATGGAAAACAGAGGAAAAGAGAGATAACAAGTAAATTTGCATGGCCCGCATAAGGCAAAAATATTTGTCATTGTAATCTGAATGTCATTGGAAGTGAAAAGACCAAAGGTCAAACTTGAGAAAAAAAAGTCAGGTTTTACTATAAATGCATAAGCTTTTACATGCACTGTATAATTGTTTAATGTTTAATGTTTAAAGACGTCTCTTATGCTCACCAAAGTTACATTTATTTAATCCAAAATACAGAGAAATCTGTAATATTGTGAAAATGTATTACAAATTGAAATAACTGTTTTCTCTTCTAATATATTTTATAATGTAATTTATTTCTGTGATGGCAAAGCTGAATTTTCATCAGCCATTGCTCCAGTCTTCAGTGTCACATGATCCCTCAGAAATCATTCTAATATGCTGATTTGTTGCTCAATAAACATTTTATATTATTATCAATGTTGAAAACAGGTTTATTATTGCTTAAAATGCTTAATTTTGCTTAATGTGCATGGCTTAATTAGTTTGACAGCATTTGTTTGGGAAATAAATATATAATATAATATATATATATATATATATATATATATATATATATACTGTATATATATATATACATTTATTTATATTTTTTATAAAAATATATCAATTAAAATAAAAAACAGAAATATTTCAATGTTTGATGCTAAATATATATATATATATATTTAAAAACTAATCATTTTAATAGAAATACTGACATATTTCAATATTTGATACTGAATATTTTTATATAGATTTATTTTTATAATAATTGTAATAATATTTTTAGTAGCTACAAGGTACTTTTATAAAAATATAAATAAATAAAATAAAAATAAAAAACGGAAATATTTCAATGTTTGATGCTAAAAATTATATATATATATATTCTTTAAAAACTAATAATTTTAATAGTATTTTTAATAGCTACAAGGTACTTTTAAAAAAAGGAAATATTTCAATGTTTGATTCTGAAAATGTTATGTTTTATTTTTATTTGTTTTTTGCTGTGTAGAGTTTTCATATCTACATTAGTAAACATTTCACCAAGCTGCACAACAAGTCAGCAGATTATGTAACCATAAGTTATACGTAAAGCTTTTTTCAACAGCTTGGTGGAACTACAGCCAAGTTGGCCATAGGTTGTTACATAGTAACTGTAATACACTAAACTGTAAATATTCAACTTAGCACTGTCAGTACTGACTATATTAAACATAATCATGCTTATTAGTTTTATAAGTTGTAAATACAGTTGTTAATCAGCTTGTAATTGGATTTTAAAAAGAACTGATTGATCTTGTGGAACAATCTATCGGCACACAATGCGACGCTTTCCAAAAGCGCAAACATCCTCCTCCCATCCTGTGGATTAAATCAAAGCTTCTCATTGTCTTCACCTCAGTTAATCTGTAAGCCCTCAAAGGTGCTGAATGCAGACCTGAAGCATGAAGAGCAGTAGAAGGGCCCCCTACAGTCTATGAAGCAAACCCAGGCCTCTTACAGCGTCTTCGAGGATCACAACTGAGAAGATCATGGACGTCTCGAGTCCCAGAACTGATGCCCTGTCAATGGAGCCCAGTGCCAAGCTGTTTTGCTGTGGTTTCGTGAGGCGTTGCATCCCTCTGGTGTATAGAGAAGAGCTATACCACATCCTGCACATGACTGGACCCCTGGTGAGGAGTCTGTCACATACACATCATGATAATGTGCTATGCTTGTTCTGTATGAATAGTAGAGAGCTGGCAGTGAAATGCAGCTGCTTATACAGAAATTATCCATTACTGAATAGACCGTGATCTGTTTTGGGTACAGTTTGTATTATGTCATGCATGTCTATTTGAATATAAATTAATCCTGAATGAGTCGATTCTTGATTGTTAAGTGCATCCATAATAATGTATGCTATGTCTTGCATCTTGTATAAAAATATGGCTGTCATAAATAGCTTGGAAATCACATTAAGCGTATTTATGAGAAATTAGATCTGTAAAAGAATTGGTTGCAAACAGAAATTCTCAGCTGCTTTGTTTTTCATCCGTGTGACTGTGTACTTTCACAGCCATAATCCATGTGAGTCCAGGACTTTCATCTTCATTTTGTGCTAAATATTTCTTTGTTTGTATTCTTAGCTTGTGTGCCGGTTCCTGAATTTCCTCCTTTTCTTTGTGGTGACAATGTTCTGTGGCCGCCTGGGGAACACTGTGCTAGCGGGCTACGCCATGGCCTCAGCTGTAAGTCTGTTTGATTCAAAACTTCTGCCAGCCAGTATGTGTTACGGACCACGTTATTAAGACGTGCAATATAGTTATAGAGCATTAAGCAAGATGTGTTCAATTTGTTTTTCAGACAATAAATGTAACAGCTGCAGCGACGGGGTTGGGACTCGCTTTGGCATGTGACACTTTGGTATCGCAGGTGTGTTTTATATACAAATAGCACTCCAACTGCCTAATAAAATAATAAACCAAAAGAACCAAAAGAATTAAACAATGAAAGGCCTACCATGAATCACACAACAATTTTTGACAGTAATGAAAATGTGACAATAATTTCTGCTGTACTGGTGGCATTTTGAAGTCTAGTAAGTATAAATATGTTTTCCAAATTTTCTGTGACCCTGGACCACAAAATCGTCTTTAAAGTTGTCCAAATGGTGTTCTTAGCAATGCATAGGCTATTACTAATCAGAAATTAAGTTTTTATATTTTTACGGTAGGAGATTTACAAAATGTCTTCATGCAACATGATCTTTACTTAATATCCTAATAATATTTGACATAAAAGAAAAATGTATAATTTTGACCCATACAATGTATATTGCTACAAATATATATATATATACAAAATAATTTTGTGGTCCATGGTCATCATTTCTGAGGTTGTGAGGGACTGAAGTAGTGTGTGTAATGATTTGTACTGTTGTTTGACAACAGCTGACAAATTATCTTTCTGAAAAATTTCTCAGTAGACAAAAACTGTTTTGAACGTTATCTTTCAGTTTTATACAGTGCTTGCCATTAGTTTATCCCTCACAGCCTCGTTCTCATCTGTGTGAAATTCAAATGTGTCTAACCTGACTAAGGTCTATAAATATCATGTTGTAAATATCAAGGTAAAAAAGCTAAAAGGAACATTTTTGTACCTTAGTTATCCTCATAATGGTATATAATTGTACCTTAAAGGCACATATGTGACCTTGGACCACAAAACCAGTCGTAAGGGTACATTTTTTGTAATTGCGATTTATACATCATCTGAAAGCTGAATAAATATTGATGTATGGTTTGTTGCGATAGGACAATATTTGGTTGAGATACAACTATTTGAAAATCTGGAATCTGAGGATGCAAAAAATCTAAATATTGAGAAATATCACCTTTAAAGTTATCCAAATGAAGTTCTTAGCAATGCATATTACTAATCAAAATCCTAATGATTTTTGGCATTAAAGAAAAATCAATAATTTTGACCCATACAATGTATTGTTGGCTATTGCTACAAATATACCCGTGCTACTTATGACTGGTTTTGTGGTCCAGGGTCACATATTAGTACATATGAGTACTTCTAAAGTGCTTATTTACATACATTAGTACCCAAATTTTACGTGTTAGTTCCAGTAAAAAGGCACTGTCCCAGTGTAGAGAGTGTATAGTAAAATAACTGATAGCTTATGGCAGTCTTGCATCTTGCCCTCAGACATTCGGGAGTAAGAACCTTCTCCGTGTAGGTGTCATCCTACAAAGAGGCATCTTAATTCTGACACTCTTCAGTTTGCCCTGCTGGGCTTTGCTTTTGAATACCCAACCTCTGCTTCTTTATCTGGGGCAGGACCCTGAAGTGGCCAGGTGACCGGTGCACTCTTTAACACACACTGACTGTACATATTTGGATTGATATTGACTGTTGAATGCTTAAAGTGAACACTGAAGCACTAGAGTACACATGAGTCTGTGGTGACTGACTGACACTTTCTCTCTCTCAGGATTGCACAGCTCTATGTGGTTGCATATCTGCCAGCAATTCCGGTAAGGTCCACTAATGGATTATTATGGATTGCATTTCCAGCCTAGATGAACTCAAATCGAATAGTTCTTTGTATACATTGCTGTTCATTCTCACTGTCACGTGTCTATATTACAGGCCATGTTTCTGTATCAGCTGCAGCTGTCGTATCTTCAAAACCAGGTAGATAAAATGATTCTTTAAGAAAATGAACTGCGTTAATTAAGTAATTCTTATGAATTCTCTGTAGGGAGTGATCAAGCCTCAGATGTATGCATCTGCAGTTGCCAATGTTGCCAATGTGATAGTGAACTACTTACTTCTGTACTGGTGGGATTTTGGAGTTTAGTAAGTATAAATGTGTTTTCCATATTATTTGTGACCCTGGACCACAAAACCAGTCATAAGGGTTCTTAGCAATGCATAGGCTATTAAAGGAGAAGTTCACTTCCAGAACAAAAATTGTCATGCCGTTGTCATCCAAGATGTTCGTGCCTTTTTTTCTTCAGTCGTAAAGAAATTAATGTCTAGCTCTGCCATGCGCATCTGTGTGTTCTGGTTCATGACAGTTATGCAAAAGTACCGAACCAGTGTTTACAAAGTGAACGTGCAAAGAAGGTAAAACGCGGTTTACAAAAATGGTAAAGCAGTGATGTAGGACGATTTTAAAGTTGGAGGAGAAAATGAGATGGAAGTTTTTCAACATACCCTAACTGTACTGACCCGGATTACACATAGTATGCATGCGCATCGCAGAGCATTTGAGGATAAAAAGTATATATATTTGTCCTCAAAAACATAATTTCTTTACTACTGCAGAAAGACAGGCATTAACATCTTGGATGACAACAGGGTGAGTACATTATCTATAAATTGTTGTTCTAGAAGTGAACGTCTCCTTTAATAATTTACAAAATATCTTTATGAAACATGATATCCTAATTGATTTTGACCCAGACAATGTATTGTTGGCTATTGCTACAAATGTACCGTACCCGTGCTACTTACGATTGGTTTTGTGGTCCAGGGTCACATTTATGTGTCTTTTTCCAAATGTTTGGTTTTCAATATTTTCATGTTTTCTGTTCATTTTTAGTGGGTCTGCTGCTGCAAACACCTTTGCTCAGGTTTTTAGTTGTTTTGCCCTGTTTTGTTTTATTCGCTGGCAGAAGCTCCATGAGAAAACTTGGGGAGGTAAGTTTCTCAGTGTCGACGAAGTTACTTTAAAACTAGTTTGCCAAGCTACTTGACTACCTATATTTTAAGCTACCTGGTCAGGCTACTCTTTGTTACTTTTGTCTTTTTCTGAAACAAAATAACGGTTTGAATACAGTTTAGGGCAAACCAGTTTTCTACAGTAATTCGAATTTACGCATATGACAGCGAGCATCGTTTGGAATGACTCGATTCACTAAACTGAATCAGACTTTAAATATGCGGCCGTGTAGGAGTCGATTCACTGGAATAATTCTGAATTCTTGCCTGTGTTCTAACGCATATGGCAGAGAAAACCGTTAAGACGAGCCCATTAACTAAATTGAATTAGATTTTCCAAGACAACAATACTAGAATTAATCAGAGTAACGCTTCTAAAATGAATCGCTTATACGGAGACAGGAAAGTTTTGGAAGGGCGCGTTTGTTTATTCAGCTTGTTCGACGCGGGTTATCAATGCCGCTGCTACATGCTGACAAATTAGCTTGTTACTTGACAACCTACACAATTTTAAAAACATTTTACTTCAAAATGAAGGTCCCTGTGACGATTAGGTGGGTTGTGACGATCCAAAACACACTGAGACTTTATATGAACTTTTAATTTCTGTTTTCCTTGTCCCCAAAAGGGTGGTCTTCAGAAGCTTTTCAGGATTGGGGGTCTTACATGAAACTGGCCATTCCCAGTACACTGATGACCTGTTTTGAATGGTGGATCTATGAAGTTGGAGGCTTCCTGGCAGGTCAGTGATGTTAAAATAACACTGGCACATTCACAGTACATAAAATAAATATGTTTATGCTTGTATACTTAACTAGTTTGCTTTTACTATTGTTTTTATCATGATTCATGAATGTCTCTTCTTCCCATCAGGAATGCTGAGTGAGGTGGACCTGGCTGCTCAACATGTGGCTATAATGCTGGCGTACATCAACTACATGGTGTGTTTGGATGATCTGAGAATATTCATGTTATCATAAAAAATGTATCTTACCCTTTTTTCATAATAGTGCTGTTTTATTTCACCTCCTTTCTCATATTCCAGATCCCATTAGGCATGCAAGGCGCAGCGTGTATTCGTGTGGGAAACGCACTTGGCGCTGGGGAAACAGCTGCTGCCATTTTCACCAGCAAGGTGTCTCTCATCAGTGCAGGTAAAAACATTTGATATCAATCATTCCCAAGCCTGTCATAATACTTAGACAGTCATATGCAGCACCAATTGATGCCATGTAAACACGTTCATTTTGTTCCCCAGCTGTTATAGCAATCTTCCAAGGTTTTGTCCTGGGCTCGACAAAAACAGTCATTGGTTACATATTCACTTCCGATGAGTAAGCCACTTATCTCATTATTTCAAGCACATGAAACAAAATGTTTGTTGGCATAAGTACACTTAACAAATCTGTAAACACTCCAGTCTTCATATTAAGAATTAAAATTTAACAGAAACAATGTCAACAACAGCTGTGTGTCAGTTTTCCATTTTGTGATGTTTGTCATATTTTAGGACTATAGCAGGGCTTGTGTCTCAGCTGCTGAACATCTACTGCCCTCTTCAGTTCTTTAATGGAATATTGGTGAGTCCTACACAACTTTTTATTTCTCTCTCTGTTTTTTTTTTTGGTTTACATTTTTACCAGCAACAGTATATGGAGGGAGGAGACAGACCACCTATATTAAAAATAAATGGAAATTTTTGCATGATTTGGGCTAAAGAGCCTAACTTATGATGAATTTGTTGCAGTATTATTTTTTAGTTTATGTAAATGTTGTTTAATTTTTTTTTGTTTAAAATGTATTAATTACATTTTAAGTTATTTTATATATTTTAAATTATAATTTTTAGTCATAGCCATTTAGTTTTTTTTTGTCATAATATCTATATATTTGTATACTTTTAAACATCATTATTTTAGTTATTTTTTATACTTAAAGTTAAACTAAACAAAAATGGCTGAAAACAACATTTATGTAATATATGTTTGTGCATGTGTGTGTGTATATATACAGCTGAAGTCAAAAGTTTACATACACCTTGCAGAATCTGCTAAATGTAATTATTTTACCAAAATAAAAGGGATCATACAAAATACATGTTATTTTTTATTTAGTACTGACCTGAATAAGACATTTCACATAAAAGACATTTACATATAGTCCACAAGAGAAAATAATAGTTGAATTTATAAAAGTGATCCTGTTCAAAAGTTTACATACACTTGATTCTTAATACAGTTAAACTGCCCGCTGTTCTTCAGAAAAATCACACAAATTCTTTGGTTTTTCAGCATTTTTGTGTATTTGAACCCTTTCCAATAATGACTGTATGATTTTGACATCCAACTTTTCACACTGAGGACAACTGAGGGACTCATATGCAACTATTACAGAAGGTTCAAACGCTCACTGATGCTTTAGAAGGAAACATGATGCATTATGAGCCGGGGGTGAAAACTTTTGGAATTTGAAGATCAGAGTAAATGTAACTTATTTTGTCTTCTGGAAAACACGTAAATATTTTCTGTAGCTTTTGAAAGGCAGTACTAAATTAAAAAAAAAAAAAAATATATATATATATATATTTATTTTTTTTTTTTTTTTGGCAAAATAAGAAAAATGTACACATCTTCATTTTGTTCATAAGTTTTCACCCCCCTGCTTTTAATGCATTGTGTTTCCTTCTGGAGCATCAGTGAGCATTTGAACCTTATGTAATAGTTGCATATGAGTCCCTCAGTTGTCCTCAGTGTGAAAAGGTGGCTCTCAACATCATACAGTCATTGTTGGAAAAGGTTCAAATACACAAAAATGCTGAAAAACCAAAGAATCTGTGGAACCTGAAGGACTTTTCTGAAGAACAGCAGGCAGTTTAACTGTTCAGGACAAACAAGGAACTCATGAACAACACAGCTGTGGATCATTCAGGTAACAAAGCAGTATTAAGAATCAAATGTATGTAAACTTTTGAACAGGGTCATTTTTATAAATTCAACTATTATTTTCTCTCGTGGACTCTTATTCAGGTCAATACTAAAAAGTAACATGCATTTTGTATGATCCCTCTTATTTTGGTAAAATAATTAACATTTTGCGGATTCTGCAAGGTGTATGTAAACTTTTGACTTCAACTGTATAGAGAGAGAGAGAGAGTTCCTCTATTACAGTTTTTTTTTTTTTTTTTTAATTCTTTCAGTGTGTTGGCATGGGCATTCTTCTTGGTACAGGGCAGCAGAAGATAGCCGCTATTGCAAATCTCTTTGGCTACTACTGCATTGGACTCCCATCGAGCATTGTTTTGATGTTCACAGCTAAGTTACAAGTTGCAGGTTTGTCTAAATGTATCATATTGACTCGTGTCACAATTACAGGTGTTCGATTACAGGGCACCTTTAAATATCTACAATTATGTATTGTCCGCTCTTTCAGGCTTTTGGCTGGGCCTCCTCATTGCGGTCTTTTTGTTAGCCATTTTTTTCACCGTGGCTATTTTCAGATTAAACTGGAAGAAAATGACAGAAGAGGTAGGCATATCAGATCTATTAAAACGGCACCTTTCTTCTAATTATATTGCTCATGATCATGTGATGAGTTGATGACTAAAAGTGTTCCTTTCTCTTTGAAAGGCAATTGAGCGTACAGGAAAGAGTGCAAATGGAGCAGCAAATGGAACAATGACCCCAAGCCATCGCAACAGCTTCTACCAGGTGGTCCTGAACGCAGAGGTATTTTTCTGTCTCTGTAGTTTACATTTTAAATAATCAACAAGAATTAGAAGTTTAGTGCATTAAATTACTACAACTAAGTGCAAAAAAACATGCTAAACAAGTAGTATAACGGTTAAATTGTGTGTTACTGTTTCAGAATGAGAATGGATACGTGGTTGTCAGCTCTCACGATCAGGATGAGGAGATCAACCATACTACGGTACATGAGGGGCCAAACGAGACTCACATGGAGGAAAAGCCCGCAGTTCTGCTCTCTACTGCTCAGCTGATCCTCAGGAGGGGTCTGACCACCCTCGGTGCTCTTCTCATCCTATCTGTAGGGATAGCTGTCCATCTCACTGTGCCTTTACCTGAGGTATCTTATGGTGCTGGTGCAAATTTTACTTTGGACTCAAACTTTACCACAGCCACTCCCTTCTAGTCATTGAATATCGTTTGAAACCTGGACCTCAGATACAGTAGATTCACTGTGAACCTTTTCTATCTCTGTGCTGTTAACGTGAGCGGTAATGAAGAAATTGTATTGAATTAGAAAAGTAGACATATTTTCACATTGGTCTCAGGCTGTATATTGTGACCTAGACAGATGATCGTATTTTTATTCTCTGTGCACATGCTTTTCCCACAGCATTAGGCTGAGTAGTAAGAAAATCGAGCAGCTTAGCAGGAAGAGGTCTGTTTCCAAGTGACACAGTCATATAATCTCTTCAGTTGACATTTCTAGTCAGGCGGCTGCTGGAGAAATGCTGGCAAAAAGAAGATATTCTATAAAGCCGCTGTCATATATTGAGAAATCTGTATTATTAAATAGGTGGAACGGTGGGAACTCAAACCAAATGCTGTCAGATGCATGCAGAACCTTCGTAAGGAATCCGACCTACCTAACTTATGAGGCTGTTCACACAGAATGTGTTTTTGTGTTTGAAAGTGTGAGTTTCAGGGAAGTGTAATTTAAAAAAAGCATGGTCTAAAGACGCAAAATCATCCGAAACACACAAGAAGGGGCCGTTCACACAGAATATGTTGCATTGCATTCCACTGTGCTACTTTTTCTTTAAAAAAAAACATTTATTTGAACCCTTTCCAACAATGAGTATGATTTTGAGATCCATCTTTTCACACTGAGGACAACTGAGGGACTCATATGCAACTATTACAGTTATGCTTCAGAAGGAAACACGATGCAAGCTGGGGATGAAAACCTTTTGAATTTGAATATCAGGGTAAATTTAACTTATTTTGTCTTCTGGGAAACATGTAAGTAGCTTCTGTAGCTTCTGAAGGGCAGTACTAAATAAAACAAAATGTGATATTTACGCAAAATGAGAAAAATGTACACATTGTCATTCTGTTCAAAAGTTTTCACCCCCCCGCTTTTAATGCATCGTGTTTCCTTCTGGAAATCATTTGAACAGGGTCATTTTTATAAATTCAACTATTATTTTCTCTTGCCGACTACATATAAATGTCTTTTGTGTAAAATATCTTATTCAGGTCAGTACTAAATAAAAAAAGAACATGCATTTTGTATGATCCCTCTTATTTTGGTAAAATAATTCACATTTTGCAGATTCTGCATGGTTTTTCTAAAAAATTTAAAGTTTCAACATGCCATTCTAAAAACGCAGTGCTTATGTTAAAAGAAGTTCAACTTTTAAAAAGCATATCTCCCTAGTCTTTGCACGTTTTTTTTGCATTGAAAAACATGCATATTGAGTAGTGGACTGGAAATAAGCAAGGTCTTAGTGTTTGTGTTTTTTTTAAGATAAACTTGAGTGCTGCATTTTTATAATACAATGTCTTGCATGAGATGCAAGCACAATGGTCAAACGCTTTCTGTGTGAACAGCCCTTTACTCTTCCTTGCGTCTTGCAATTTTTAAACACAAAAACACATAAAAGGTCTACACTGGAAGCATCAAAGCAAATGTTCTGATCCATTTGTACTGTTGTCAGAAGTAGAACAACCACAAGGCGTACTGTATGTCAGAAATAGCACAGGACATCCGTTTATTGTTGCGCCATATTGTGCTGCATCCAATGTAGAGAGAATCGATTATAATGTTTTCTATTTGCCTTTGATGCATCACGACGCTTGTGGCTGGTGTACACGTGGTGTAGATCAAAAACTATGCAACCTTTTGTGAGATTGCTCACATACGAGTTTTTAAAGGTTATAGCAAATGTTTACTGGTAACTAGAGAACCATCAAGTGACATAATGTGCTATCTCCATCTGGTTAAGGTCCCTGGTTGGAGATCTATTAGATATCTTTTCATTTTCTGTTAAAGGGAACCCTGGGTATTAAACTTGTATGGCTTAATATAACATAAATGATGTCTTTATACAAAGTACATAGTAGAAAACCCATAAAAGATCCACATCGTTTTATACATATTTTGGACTATGGGGGGCGCCATTATTTTGATAACTTGAAATGGTTGCACTCGGTGAGCTACTGGCACTATCTGTTGCTATTTTTACCACAACACAACTTGGAAAATAAAATACTGATACGATGACCACAGCGTCTGAAAAAGCTTACAGGTGGCAATGGATTTAAGTGTAGGCTTAAACCAAATGCAGTACCATCGATTTTTCCTCACAGGGAGTCTAAACGTCCCCTGATATTGTGAAATCCACATTGATGAACTTCTTCAGTGGCTGCGCATTATGGCAAGTGTTGGCATGTTTATTTCCTGCCAGGATGGCATCTAGCATTTCTTGTCTCTGCCATTTGTAAGCTCCTTCAGTAGCTGTTGTCGAAAAGCCTCAAAGGCATCAGGGCTAAAGTGGAGAGAACAAAGACATGGGTAGTTTTATTCGTTTACATGCATCTTCTGATTCTTTTCTCCTCTTCTTATTGCTAGGAAAGCAGTGAATAATGCGCCCCCATAGTCCACAATATGATAGTGATGTGGATTTTTTAAATAACATAAATCTTTCATGGGCTTTCTACTACATATTTTAGTAAGAGACATCATTTGCGTTATATTAAGCTATACAAGTCTTTATACCTGAGGGAAGACAATGAATGAATGCATTTTTTTGTTTTGTTTTGTACTGTAAATCATTTTTAGTTTTAAATTTAAGTGTTTTTGTGCATAAATTGTTTGCACCACTTACATATACTACTTTATTTACTTTTTAGCTTTAATATTTTGTCCTACTAATATATATGCATCTACATGCTGACAAGTCTTAGGAGTGCTGGTGTCATATTGTGTGTTTCTAACTTGTTATATGTAAATGTTTGATCCACCTATAGGCCATTAACTAACCATAGGAATTTTCCACGTATAACAATATGATGTGACCGTGACTCTTGGCTGTTTTCAGATGAGTGTCACGTATGGAAGTGTAATTCGGCCGCAGGGAGCAAAAAGTGATACTAGTGTCGGTTGTTTCATCGAAATTGATCAAGTGAAGTGAAGTCAGTGACATGATTTAAATTTAAACAAGACATATAAAAATGCACATGCCCTGTGGTGGGCTGTCAGTAGGTTTTTCAACGTCTTTTATTGTAAAAAGATGATCTATAATTAGATTTAGTTCCTACTTTCAAACAGCTGCACATAGCTGACTTAAAGCAGCTTATCACAAATGAAATCCCTGGGTCAATAAATCCCATTATATTTAGATTGTCTGGGTTATTTTTCTATATCAGCTATATTTACAGCCAGGTCGCTTAAAGACAAATAAAATACAAAAATGTAATAAAATGCACATTCCCTGATCCTAGTGTGTTGGTCCAGCATGAAATCAGATGGCATCTATGTGAAAATCATAGTTGCAACGAAAGTTGCGATAGTCTTTTCTTCCATAGCGTGTTGTATGTCCGAGTTAAACAGCTTTGTGGACAAGACAAAATGTAGGATGGGGTTTGATTTTATCTGTTGGGAATTGATTGATTGCTGTTGTTTTCAAATACAGGTAGCAGATTTGGATTAAAAGAACATACGAAGTTTTTAAAAAAAGATGTGACTTCAATGACAATCTTTGTCTATTTACTTTGCATCAGTATGCAAAATGTCAATTTCAACTTTCAGTCCATGAAATATTCATTTAAAAAGGTTCCTGATATGTTTGTCATTTGTGTTTGCAGTAACACATTTGCTCTTTTTAATATAAATTCATGAGATGATAAAGATGTGAGAGCATGTGGGAATAAGAGTATAGTTTCATATGCTGAAACAGATGGATTTTTGCAGGACTTGGGATAGTACAGCATTGTACTGGTTGTTTTGTTGGTAGTAAATCATAGATTAATAAATATACACATTAATACAAATGAGTATGTACATAATGACTTGATATTTAAACCTTGATATTTAAAGGGATAGTTCACCCAAAACTTAACATTCTGTCATTAATTACTCACCCTCATGTTGTTCCAAACCCATAAGACCTTTGTTCATCTTTGAAATATAAATTAAGATATTTTTGATGAAATCCAAGAGCTTTCTGACCCTGCATAGACAGCATCGCAACTGATATGGTCAACGCCTAGTAAGTTTGTCAGGACATTCTTAAAACACTCCAGTGGTTCAACTTTTCTGAAGCTACAAGAATATTTTTTGTGCCCAAGGAAAACAAAGATAACTTTATTCACTTTATTTTCATAGTGTCATAAAATTACAGTTGAACCACTTATGTCACATGGACTGTTTTGTCCATTGTTGTCTATGCAGGGTCAGAAAGCTCTCGGATTTTATCAAAAATATCTTAGACAAAGGTCTAACAGGTTTGGAACGACATGAGGGTGAGTAATTGAGAATTTTCATTTTTGGGTGAACTGTTCCTTTAATGCCTGGACACCGTCTGAAATCCCAGAAAGATGCCATGCTTTGTGCCTGACAGGCCTCACCTGCCTTTTACAGTACAGAGTGAATATAATAGACATGTTGCATTGGTTGGTTTTGGGTGGCATCCTATGACATCTCTGTTATTTTCCCAGTACCAGTCTTTCAGCTGTTAAGACGTCATTTTTTAAGAAAGAACTTAACGGCGAGTCCAGCAGCGAGGAGTGCTAGCATAGCTGCCACAACCAGACCGCGGCGCAGCACTAACGAACTCAGTGGCAGCTGCACCCTCACTGTAGCAACTAGCTCATCGGTCTGCTCATCCAACAATCCATCCATATCTGTAGCATTATCCAGATCACGGCCTTCAATATATCCGGCGTCCTCTTGCGCACCTGTCAAGAAAATGACTCTTATTAGCATGCCTCATTGAATAAAATCTCTTTTTGAGTTGTTAGTGTCACAACAACCATATTACCATCATCTGTCCCTCTTGTCAACACTCCAGCCCTTATCTGTGCCTGGGAAGTGAAAAGTTCATGATTGGATCAGTGTAAAGTTTCGCTTAAAGGGATAGTTCACCCGAAAATGAAATTCTGTCATTAATTACTCACCCTAATGTGGTGTAAGACCTTTGTTCATCTTTGAAACACAAATGAAGATATTTTTGATGAAATCCAAGAGCTTTCTGTCCCTGCTTAGACAGCAACGCAACTGACATGTTCAAGGCCCAGAAACCGTGATGTTTTAAAGTGTACTGTTTGTGCGCAAAGAAAACAAAAATAAAGACTTTATTCGACAATTTCTTCTCTTCTGTGTCAGTCGGTTGAACCACTGATTTGTTTTATGTCCTACTACCTTTCTGGGCATTGAACGTGGTAGTTGTGTTGCTGTCTATGCCAGTCAGAAAGCTCTCGGATTTCGTTAAAAATATCTTAATTTGTGTTCCGAAAAAGAACGAAGGTCTTACAGGTTTGGAACGACATGAGGGTGACAGAAATATCATTTTTGGGTGAACTGTCCCTATAAGTGCATGGTAAATCAACTTTTAATGAAAGAAAATCCTATATTCCTCACCTCCTCAGAGGCTTTCTGCCAGTTCAGTTTGAAAAGAAGGGCAATGAGGAACACTGACTGAAGGAAGACGGAAATTAACAGGCCAGTCCACAGACCTTAAGGAGATTAGAGGAATGGTTAGCACAGAATGGTTCAAGACAGAGTGAAACAGAAAAAAAACAATTACATATTAGTATTAAATATCATCATAAAAATGTTTCAATTTTTTATGTATATTTGTATTTTAATATAAATTAGAAATATTACTAAATATAATTCTGTATTATTAGTTGTTTTTCTGTTACATGTTTCAAATGCTATGTGATGCTATTTGATGTATATGTATATCTGAAGAGTTTATTTGCAAAAACAGATGAGTCTGGTTTTAAAAAAATTCAAAAATCGTGTTTTTTTTTCCAGTGTGCTTTCCAATTAATCTCAATTAAACTGCAGTTGGATTATTTTAATATAAAGCAAATATAACAAAAAATACAGCTCACTAACACAATAAAACAATAAAAACATGATAACATAATAAAAAAACATGACATTTGAACATTTTAAAAAATGGAGTTATCTGTTTTTGCAAATAAACTCTTCATTTGTATTTTAATATTTCTAATTTATGTTAATATAAATTTGAAATATTATTAAATATAATTTTCTATTATCATTGTTTTTCTGATACAGTATATAAAATCATATAAACATTTTAAATGATATTTTAGCACATATTGTACTATAAATTAGAAATATTAAATACAATTTATTTTAATTGTTATTGTTAATATTAGGATAAAAAGAAATTATAAACTAAGTAATTACATTATATTATAATCATTATAATAATACATTGTATTTCACAATAACAAAATTACTACTAATATGTAACTGATAGAATATATATATTTATATATGCATGCCTCACCAAAAATTCCCCATTTTGCAGCAAACATCAGGGATATTCCAATAGGAAAGCCAACAACAACAAATCCCACCAGGTTGCAGACAGCCCCAATCTTCTGCTTGCCCAAACCTTTCACTATACTGCCACCTGCTGCCTGATTGGATTGAAATAAGAAATAATTAAATAATTAAGAATTTCTCCCCAGGTGACAGTTTGCTGTGTAGTTTCAGAGTTGTTTATGTATAAGGGATAACATCCAATATAATTAAGGTTTGAACTCAACTTTCCTGATCATTGTGTTGGTGTTGTCAGTTTTGTTATTAATTCCTAATGAGGGCTGTGAGTGCTCTAACACATCTCTGCTAATGACTTACCGCTGTGGAATCAAAAAGATGGAAAGGCGCGAATAAAACCATTACCGTGGCAACCCTCATTCTGATGTCTCTGTGAGAGGAAGGGAAGAAAACAATTGCCCCGATATTAGTCTTGTTTTTCTCAAAATGCTGTTTTCAAAGACTTCTCAACACTTTTAGCTATTTTATGACGTTGAGGCTATGAATTTCATGAGTATAAGTTTAATTTAAAGTATTTTTTTTTTTAAAAAAACAGGTAAATGTTATTTCCCAATGCAAAATATATTATTATTAGGGCTGTCAGTTGATTAAAATTTGTAATCGAATTAGTCGCATGCTGTTTCGATTAATTATAGATTAATTAATCGAAACAGCATGCGATTAGATTAATCGCAAAAGAAAATTTGACTGTGAAAATACCCACAAAAGATTACTTAAAGCTATTAAATGAGAAAGTATCAAGTAGACATTACAAACTGTAGCTTTAGAAAGAAATATTTTATTTGATTCAACATAAAATTTATTACACATAAACATTTAGGCTGCAACGGCCTAATGTAAACTATGGAATATACAAGAAGATAATTTGATAAACATCTCAGTGTTTTTTGTTCTTATGATGAAAGTCATTGCTAACCAAAACAGCTTTGTTAACAAACAGAATTGTATTCAGTCAAAATACCTTCATTTATGTTTTTTTTTTAAAGAAAGGTTTGAAACAATATGAGGGTGAGTAAATAATTAAAGAATTTAAATTTTTGGGATGAATTATGCCTTTATTGTTTTTATCTTTTTTATTAGGATTCTTATTATTATTATGATTATTTTTAATGAAATGATACTCTAAATAAGAAACTAAATCTGCCAGTAGGTGGCGATAAATGTCTTTATGAGTCATTCATTCATTCAGTCAATTCATTCAAACAGCTGATTCATTCAGGAATTAAGAAAATGGATGTCTTTTTGAATGGGCCTTTGAATCATTGATTCACACAATTTGTTCAAAACATGAATTCACTCAGAAACTAAACGCCACTGTGTTGCTCGGAGACGCACAACAATTTTGCTATGGCTCCAAAACCGGGCAAAACCACACAATATAGTGTTAAAATATAACACAATATCAACTTCTTATTTACTGAACTGTTGCATAAAATCACCTTTAAATTCGTGATAGATCGGGACAAAATCAGCACTTGTACCATATTGCTCTTGCTGCCCATGTGATATTGTGTGATATGTGATGTATATAAATACGAGACACATAAAGGGACATTTTTTGTTCCAATATCTTGAATTTTAGGGCATAACTGCATTTATGGAGTTGTTATCCTGCATGGTATTCGTGAACAGTCAACTAACTTATTTGAAATATAAGATGACGTACAGGTCTGGGGGCGGAGCCAGCACATTAACTGCCTTAAAATCATGTTATTTTTAAAGTGCTCCTATTATGCCATTTTAAAGGTTGCTAATATTGTTTTATGAGACTCCTAGAACAGGATTACATGTATGCAAGGTCAAAAAACACTTTTTTCAATTTCAATTTTACCTTATTTCTAAATTATTTGTCAACGACTCGTGCGAAGCAGTTCGAAGAATCGGTCTCTCTAAACCCCTCCTTTCCGTGAGCCCTCACTGCTGTGATTGGTCAGATGGCGCAGTCCTTTATGATTGGAAAACTAAACGCCCATTGCCATAACTGAATGACAGTCCTAGAGACTGGTCAATATGTAGAAAAGATGGCATCGATTTTACCTTACCAATTCGAGCCGAGTCTGACGATGAAACAGATGAAGTGGCTGATTGAAAAGTTAGCACTGACTACCTTGGAAAGTGCTCGCAATTTGCTTATGTAAGCGAACCGGGCACGAACGCGGAAAGCGCTGGGTTCAGTGCAGCACTTCACAGCGCAGCATCAAAAGTTCAACTCATTTAAAGTTTGAGCGCACCGCTTGGTAGACGCAGAAATAAGCCGTCCTCGCGCGGCACAAACAATTGAAATTAATGGGTTTCATAGCGCAGCGCTTTCAGCATTTGGTGTGAAACCCGCTTCGTACGCCATCCTTTATCATTTCTCCAACTACTGAGAGACAGACAGTCAAGCCGCATTAATCGCAATTTTTTAGACTAAAGTGGGCCCACAGCTGAACAACAGAAGCGTGAGTTAGCCGGATAGCAAGACATGTGCAGGGTTGTTACCATGGGCGTCGCTAGGCCAGTTTTTGGGGGGCTATAGCCCCCCTAAAATTTTGCGTTTAGCTCCATAATGTGTACACGAATTCGTGATCACCTCAGTCCCCTTTAAATTTCATATGAAAACTGCAGCAGACTTCGATCGGCTCCTTCCCGTCTTTCTTTCAGCGCGTTCTTCAAATTGCAGACCGCGGTGGCGCAGATTGAAAAACAAAGGACGAGGTTCCTCATCTACGTTTTCGCTGTGTTTACCCCATATTACACCACAACTGTTTCCTCCAGCACATAAACGCATACTTGTCCCATTTTCATTTGAAAATGTAACTTTCAATAGTTTCTAGTGCATGTGGCAAAGAGGTTTGTACTAGAAACGCAAACAGTAAAATTTTGTATTTGTACAGCAAACAGGTGTGCGTGTGAGATCAGAAAGACTTGTATTTGGCTTATTCAGTAATCAAATGTTATACCTATCTATACAATACAGTGGAATATTGAAATAAGTATAGTATACCACTCCTATTAGTCCAACTCTCAGGGTCAAAAAGCTTTCGAGTTTTATCAAAAATACCTTAATTTGTGTTCTGAAGATGAACAAAATTCTTACGGATTTGGAACGACATGAGGGTGAGTAATTAATGACAGAATTTTCATTTTTGGGTGAACTATCCCTTTAAGAAGCATGTTTTTATTTAAAGGAAGAGCACTCACTTGTCATTTGTGAAGATATAAGCAATTACATTCTTTGAAGAACCAACAATAGTTGCCAAAACCACTGCAACAGAGACTGAAAATAAAATAATTTCCATATTTTGATAAGAATATTAGCATGAAAAGAAATACAGCAGCTATACAGTGTACAGGACAACTTCAAATAAGTATAAGCAACAAATTTGCAAAGAACATGCATAAAATAGAGTTTTACCTGCACAAATTATTGAGAGTTTGGCAGAGAGCTTGGCTTGAGGAACGTCTCCTGCTCCCATAGCATTCCCCACTCTCACATTGCCAGCAACACTGAAGCCTATAGGGATCTAAACACAGGCCACTGACATGATGTGTTCATACAATCTTGAAATAAAACACTTTCACACTAATGAATATATACCATGTATGCAATATTTGCTAGCCCGTACATAACTGACTGAGCTCCGAGCTCCACTTCACCTATCAGACCTGCCGTTAAAACAAAACAAATGAATTAAATTGAATTAAAAGGGACGTACAATTGACCCTTTCGCAAGCAATTTAATTGACAGGCAATCTGACCAATCTGCCATTTCATCTGACAAACAAACCAGACAGGAAAATGGTATGTACTGGCATCGTTTTGCGATAGAAACAAGAAAACGTCTGATGTTATTCATGTGTACTTTATGCTGTAACTAGTAAAGAGGAAGAGATGATCGGTTTATGTGACACTTGTACTGAGGACTGTCACAGACATTATGAGCCATGATACGATATTTATTCTATGAATTTCTTACAAAATGACAAAATTTGAAAGCTAAGACTTTGTTACATGCCAAATGTAACCTGTTGTGTCTTGTCTGTCGGCATGTTGTCAGTTTCCTCTTTGCTCCGCGATGTATTTTTCACTATGTGAGTACATGATGTGTGGCGTTCACAACAAAACCGGCCCAATTGTTATTCAAAACTTGCCCAAAAGTAGCCCAATCGTTCCGACGGTGTTCCCCCGGTAAAAATTGCATTCTAGTGGGTAAAATGCATGTTTTGTGGTGGGGTTCATCTTGTTAAATTAGCATTCCAGGGGCTAAATATTACATTATTGGGGGCGTGTCAACCCGCGGCAACAGTACGAAAGTAGCCCAGTTCCACGGACTTGGCTACAATGGCACCATAGCTTATCCAGAATGCAGCAAGTGGGGCAGGTCTTTGCGAAGGGTCAATTGTAATTACATTTTTAATTTAGGAAAGCATAATTAAAATGAAGTCAAATTCATTTCATGTTATCATACACATAAATAATCATATTTACCCCAATTTCATAAAATTCTAATCAGAAATTACTCAACCTGCGAGTAATCCTCCAATCTCATAAGTCCACCACTCTGCACACATCATGAGCATACTTGGAATAGCCAGATGGATAAACGAGTCCCACTCCTGCAAACAGTCCATCGACCAACCTACACAGCAAGAAAGAAGTGCTTTAAGTACTGTATGTCTGTCAACTTAATCACCTTGCAATAGCTGTTGCATACACGCCGTCATATAATAACAGATCTCTCACCAACTCACCAGGCCAAGTATCCTTATGAAGACCTGTGCATCGGATGTAGATAAACAATATGATGGCCAAACTGTACTGTGAGATTGTATTAGCAGCTGCTGATCCACTGCAGATGAAATACACATGGTCGATAAGTTCTCTTGTTGCTTTCTGTCCTGTAGTTACAGCAAATGTTATGGAAACTCACGTAACACCCATATCCAGGACAAAGAGGAAGATATAGTTGATTACAGCATTTAGGACATTTGCCACTACTCCGGTAATGACCAGAGGCCAAGTTTTTCCCTGTAATAAGAGATTTCATTAAGTTTCACATTCATGCTTTCTCAGAACATTTTATTTTAATGTCTTTCTCATACCTGGTTCTGTAGATATTTTGCTTCAATAATGAACATAAAAGCAGCCTGAGACAAAAATAACTGTGTTACTTTAAATGATGTACCTGGTCATGAAAAACACATTTTAGTCACCAGGTCTATGAAATAACAACGATTAGACCAAAAAGGACAGCTTTTCTTTTAAGCATTTAGTACATTTCAGATGTGACAAAATAAGAGTGCGTGTAACACTAAAGTGGGGATCACTTTTCTAGATAATGGAAGTACGTACCGGAAGACCAGGCAAAAAAATGTCCACATACAGCTGAGATACTCTGAAACAGAATAACAGTTCTGAGGTTATTGCTGAAGCCGGTTTCTTCTTTAATGAATAATTTCTGTTAAGTGCATCAATATGCTCCATAAAGCTGTGTTAATAGTATTGCATGGATTATTGTTTAATTTCAGGGTTAGTATGTGCCGGGGTTTTCTCTGCTTCACAGTCTTGAATAGTGCTCACCTGGCAACCTCTGGGCTTTGCCCTACAAGCAGTAATATTGACTCTGTATTGATAAGAAGAGCGCAGCATGGCAAGCATGCGAGCAGCAGAATTAAAATTGCCTTCTGAGTTATAACACCAACTAGATGCAAGTTACCAGCTCCAAAAGCCTGCAAAAGACAGTGTAACGGTGTAAAAAAAACGGTGTTGTCATACAAAAAATGTTAATAACGTTAACAGTGTGTTTGTTTGTATATGAATGAACAAGGAAACATATTTCTACCTGAGAAATAAGTGTGTCACATGCTGCGGACAAGCCGTAACCTATACAAATACCCATAACACTGATGGCCTGTTGTTGAGAACATATTTAATTCTTATTAATGGCTTATATTTAAAAATATATTTAAAATTAAATTACATTTGGCAGTTAAAGACGAGATAAATATATAAAACTCACAGCTGTGGCAAGAGTCACACCATCAAGCTCTACTTTTCCCAGATGTCCACAGAACACAGTGCTTACAAAAATGATCAAATAGTCGAAAAGATAGGACAAAAACTATGAGAGGAAAACACAAAGACAGTCTAATGGGTAACATGGCCTTTAATAAAGGTGAAGCATGTTATTTCTGTGATGCTAACCCAAATTAATTTCAAAAAGATACATTTCTAATGCAAATTTATTTAGTTATTTTTTCCAAAATAATAATAATTTACTGCTTCTGTTGGCTTGAAGTAATCATGACAACAATTTTTAATTTGCATGCAGAAGTACATTTGTTTGGACAAAAATATTTGTTTTTCTAATATAATATAATATAATATAATATAATATAATATAATATAATATAATATAATATACACCGTTCTGACCAGCAGGAGTCATCAGTGTGTGTCCTTTCGATCGCTTTAAAAATCGAATTTTGCTAGGCATTTGCTTGAACTGATTCAATGAATTGAAAAGTTTTGTTTCTGTCATCACTACGGGAAGTTAAGTGTGTTAGTGATGGATTGGACACCTCTGATTTAACTAAACAGGGCTCAAGAAGACACACATCTTTATATCATCTGCTTAAAACAAAAATACTGATAGAGTAATTGTGAAATTGTTTTAGTTAAACGATTAAACAATAAAGTCAAATGCGATTTAGATTTAAAAGAAACATACGAGGACGTACTACTTACCACAGGCAGAGCTAGAGAGCATAAGTTTACAATTTCTCTTATAAAGTGCACAGGTAAAAAACATCTCAAGCACGCTTGACACCTGGGTGTATTTTCTGGTTCGTTCATCTTGACAAATGGTTTGATATGTCAAATAAAGTATACAGAACTGTGTGATTCACAGAAATCTGTAACACGTGTCTTTAGAAAGTTGTTCTTATCTCTGAATATAAAGTTCGACAGTTTACTTCTTTCGGTGGTCCAAGTCCACAGCTGACGTCGGTTGGGCGGATCGATCTTGAAATATTAATAGGCTACTTCGGATACTGTTATGTGGAGACGTCACATAATAATATCAATACTACGTGAGTTTCTTGAACTTTGTTTATCGTCCAAATGAATGCATATCGTAAAATCTGAAGTGAAAAAAACTGCAAAAACAGGTTTGTAATAGGAACCACTTCTGCTGCTCAGTTCAGCACGCACAGAAATACTGAAACACACAAACACAAGTCAGTCACATACGCTTACAGATAGATTTTGAAGTGTTTGTGGCAGAGCACACATCGTATACACGTCTCACTGTGCACCCCAGTGTAAATACATGTATGTAAAGTTGGTAATATAAAAGCAAATGTGTCTGTGTTCCTTAGACTTTCCTAAGTTTGCCAGGAAAGCGACCAGAGACTACTTTGTTTTCGGACAGTCCAGAACTGCTTGCTGTATCCTTCAATATCCAGTAAAATATGAAAACCCATGAAATCTTGAACACTATTCTTATAATGGCAAAAATGACATTTGGTATGTTTAGTTGCTATGTTGAGTTAAACATTGTTTACAGACACTACTACTACTACTACTTTTCCTAGTGTCGCCGGTTGGTGGCGCTATTTGTCATAAAATTATAGGCTAACCCTGCGTCCCAGTGCGCATACTGTCCACCCTATCTGCCCTAAATAGTATTGAAAATTACTACTATCACACAGAATTTAGAATGAATAGTATACACATTTGGATGCAGGCTAAGAGTTTGAATGCTTGGATTTTTTTCCAGTGAATATTTCACAGGGTTGATTTATGTATGCTCTGTAAGCACATACCTTGACTACATATGACCACAAAAAATGATATTTCCACTATTACTGGTAAATATATATATATTTTTATTTTACATTTTTAATTTAGGATGATATTCCTCTTCATCTGCTACAGAAAACTGGACTTTGTTTCCTCTCAAAACTTTATATGCGCCATTCTACAGAATTGGTGCCAACTGCTGTCCCACAACCAAAAAACACATAGCTTAATATATATAAAATCATTATTTAGTGGGTACTTACAATTGGGAGGTGGCTGTCCCAAACCCTATCCCCCAACTTATGAAAATGATATTGAAATTGAAATAATTATTGCATTGCATTGTTGTTTAAAAAAAATATCTTTATGTTTTTAAAAATATCTAAGTTAATATATATCACTTCTCATATCTACATGGTGAGTAGATTGGCCATCGTTTTGAGGTAAATGTGTTTAAAAGTCTGTGTTTAACTTTAAACTGTGTCACTACCGAACACCATTTTCCATAACATTTAGTTTTTATATGTGTACAGCTGTTCAGAACTGTGATAGCCATGTGCTGATTACCATCTTTGAGATAAGTTCAAACAGATCTAAAATTGTCACTACCGAAACTGTCACAACCAAAACTTTTGATGAAGTTTCGCTAATGACATCTTTGTTTTTTGGGGGGTGTTATCCTATAAAATTGTCAATACAGTAACAGTCACGACCGAAAATGTCATCATTGTTTCAGTAGTGACAAAAGAAAACACACAATTCTTTATTTGGGGACAATAAACAAAATTTTAGTAAAGTTATGCATATGTTTTAGTATTTAGTATGTGGGTGAAAATTCTGTTATGTGATGTGGTCATCACTACCAAAACATCACTGTCACTACCGAAAATGTGTGATGTTTTGTCAAAAATAAAGTATACTGAATTATTAAGTATAACTGACAATGTTATGATAGTGTTTGGTTCAATGTATATTCAAACTAATGAGTCCTTAAATCAACTTTTTGCCTTTTACAAAGAAAAATTAGATTCAAAATACATAAATCTCATAAGTCACACTGGAAATATTGTTAAAACTGTAATCGTTATTGATTTACCTCTGAAAACTTTAAGTAGAAAAAAATATATTTACAAGGAACATGTAAGCAAAATCTTTAATATAACTCAATATAACTCTTCTTATTACATTATATATTATTGTGTTTCAATAGTGACAAATTTGGGAAGAGGACAAATATTCCAAAACTTTCTAAAAATATAATATGAGAATTAACTGCACAATTACTAGAAATGTCTACCTTGGATATTATACAATTTGCATACATACAAAATTTGTGGAAAAAGACGATGTTTCCAACTCTGACTTTGATCCACTTCTGTAGAATGGCCCATATATGCTAGTACATTTTAGCCCTTGAGGTAACCTCCTTTTGTGATATTAATACAGGCTATTTGTTAATTAATTATCCTTTTATCCAATATATTACTTTCCAGAAAGCAAAGAGTTAACCATATTCACTTAGTTCAGAAAAAGGTCTCACACAAGAATAACTTCCAAGCAAAAATGAATTTTATGCTTACTATTTGTCTGGCTCTCATGTGTATACAACCAAATTGGAGGCTGAGGTATGTTCACTTTTGGTTCAGATGGATAATGAGTGGGTGTTGAAGTTGCCGAAAAGCAGAAAAAGGCACTGTAATTATATCTGTTCCTTCCCTCAAAGATTTAAGATCATAGTGATCACAGTGTCACTGCACACCCAACCGCTTGTTAGCTGCTTACTTGTTAGGCCTATAACAATTTAATTTCTTAAATAGAAAAAAGGCATTCTGTGGTGAATGGCAGACCTTTTGGAGGACCTTTTTCTGTAATTCAATTTTATCGCTTTGTTTCGTGCCAAAGTTTTTCAATTTTGTGTGACTGTTATTTTTGAGAAGGATTTTTTTTTTGTCTGGCACACTTCCATATTTCTGCTGCCCAATTGGCCTCATGCACGTGATCTAAACCTGACCAAAATTGCAACATTCCTCTGTAGTTATTGCAACAGTTGCACAAAATTATCATGAGGCTTTAACCTGGTCATACCTCAGCAATCGAGAATTACTATGCACTATGGAGCTGCAGTGTGGTCTCCGACTAGAAACTATAAACACATGATTGTGAAGTCTAGTCTTTTGTCTCCACATGACCGTGAACTATCATTAATCCAGTGCTTCTGACCTCGGCAGGTTTGTGAAATCATCAGGTGGATTTGCAGTGGTGCAGCGCTGTCTCCCCTTAGGATTTAGCTTGACCTTAGAGATTTTGATAAAGAGTCACAGTCACAACCAGCCTAACGCTGACTTTTAAAGTCTTCACCAAGAGCTTACTTATTTTACTGCTTTCCACTCTTTTTGTGTGGAACCCCCTGCTTTCTTTTGACATTAATTGTAAGCGTACATCATGTTCCTGCATGAGTCCAAAACTTTCCCACACTCTCTTCACAAAAAAAGGAAGCTCAGCCCAGCTAATAATTTCTGGTACCCAGAACATTTTGGTTCTAAAATAAAATCTAATAATAACCATTAGAGAACGTTCTGTATAGGATGTCACAAAACAAAATCTCCTGAAATGTCCTGGCAGATTTAGGTTTTGGTTACAAAAACCTACAGAGAACATTCCTAGAATGTTATTGTTTCATTCTTGGAATAAACCAGCTGGATAGAGTAAGCACTGATTGGAGAATCGAAGAAGTGTATATGTATACAGAGTATTAAAATTGCATATTTACTTACTGTAAACTTCAGTGATGACAACATGCCGCATTGGTAGCCAGCGAAATCGGGCCGGTTGCGGCTGAGTGTCGGCTCACTCGGCTATGTGCTGGCAGCGGCTCGCCAGAAGTGAGCCAGCTCTGGCCCAGTAACGGTTGCCAGATTTGGCTAGGTTTTGGATCAGTGGATCTGGCCCGGTTCTGGTTGAGAAACGGCACATTTAGCCGCATTCAGCCCAAATGTGGGCCACGAGTGTTAATCCCAAAAATTTCAAAATTTAAGTTTTCACTCCTTGTGTTAATATTTGGTCCCCACAATGGAGATTAAACCTGTACAGGCACACACAATTAATTAATTAGGCTCAATTACAAATTTTTACAAATTTTTTTTCAAAAGTTTTTATTACTAATTTAAGATATATTTCTATTCATTTTTAGGCTGACCTCTATGGACTTCGCTTATTATTTGAAAATGTTCCCTTCATCTAAATTATATGACACTTTCTGACTGTGTGTGATTGTTCTACACCCCCAAAATAGAATGGTATTTGGCTGTAACAGATCTAAAAAATGCTTTCACCAGGTCTCCCCTTCATAATACTATTTTCAGGCTTGAAAATCATAATGTGGCATAATTTAAAAACTGATACCTCAACTTTTGACAAAATATGATTTCAAATATTGATAATAGTCATTTTATTTCCAAATAAAATCCAAAAACAAAATTTAGTGAGTAGGATGAGCCAATAAGTGGTCCTTTGCTGCCATCTTCAGGTTATGAAATCCGTGAGTGAAAACAACATTATTATTAATAAGTGTTAAGTTATAATAATAATAACAATAATTATAACAATAATAAATAAATAAAATTCAAGGTATGCTGATTTAAATTTACATGTCAGATGATAAAAAGTAAATGAACAAAATAGATATAAATATAGCTTTGACTATTTTACACCTCACGTGCGAAGCCCGCGAAAGAACCAGGGGCTATATAAGCTGCGGTCCGATCACATCACGCGCACAGCCGGACTCCCTTTGACTGAGTGGACATCGCTTGACGGAAGAGCATTCCTCAGGTAAAGTATTTTTTTTGTGTACGTAAGTGTAATATTGACGGACTGTCATTTAAATGTACCATATCTAAGCCTACTGTTCACATAGACGAGTCTTTCCGTCTTTATTTTCTATGGGCCGCACTTCAGCACCGCTGACTAACTGTTACCGTTAATACCGTTATCTATATGACGTCATTTGCACAGATCTGCTAGTATTGAGAAAACCTCACATTCATGTCGGTCAAGGTAACGTCAGTTAAAAAATATATTCATTTTACACTTATCAACAATAATATTGTCACACGTAAGTTGTGTTGTCTCACAGATTTGAGAGAGCGCGCGACACCGACGCACACTGAACGCGCGCGCGCTCTCTCTCTACGTGTGTGAGCGAGCGAGAGACAGAAAGACTCACAAGCCAATGTAGCCTAACCATATCATAATAATAATAATAATTTTTGGTTTTATTAATAAAAAAGAATTACAATAAAAGTAAAAGATTTAGGCCTGTGTATACAGCAGGGAAGAAAAAAAAGTCATATTCAAGTAAAATAATTATATTCAATAATGAAAATATTCATTCTTTTTTCTTTCTATTTTTTAGGTTGTCATCTGATTGTTGTAAGTGATCAATCTAGTCATTCTGCATCTTGGACTTGCCATGTTCAACACACTGGTTAGTCAATAATCATTTATTAAAAATCAGTACATTTCAATTTGTACAGATATATGCATCTGACTCATACTGAGTGATTCTTTTTTTCTCCCCTTTGTTTTTGTGTCAGTAGCTGCTGCACCCAAAATGCTCCACAGCATTGAGCGTCTTTTGCTTTGTAAGTATATTTTTTTCAGCTGACTGTCAAACACATTCACAATATTTGTATGCAGCAGTTTCATTTCATGTATTCATTAGTGGTTAGCGAAATGTAATTATTTAATTACACAACACACTATGTGAATAGTGTAATGTGCCTTCCTGCTATACTACTTTTAATCTTTTTGTGATTTATTTTTTATATTTTT
>JAHKKF010533022.1:0-13857 GCA_019740295.1 Labeo calbasu
TGCCTAACAAAACCAATAAGAGAGTAAAAGAGAGCTACAGGTGGCAGGTGGTAGTTTACTATAAAATACTGACATACTGAACAACTACTGAGATCACAGCTCAAATACAGCATGGACTCCATCTTTAAGCATTGTGCTGATTTGGGTAAAAAGTTAAACTGCTAACTGGCCGATATTATGATTTAAAAGCCAATGACAAAAGCTTCTCTCACCAGAGTGTTTTATGAAGTATCAATCATGCAGCAAGCTATAATGATGCTTCACAGAGACACACCATTCTAATATGTGAAAACGGCCAATGCATTAGCCAGTTTGCCACTTTACAAACAGGCGCTCAAAATGGATTATGGTGCACCAGTGTTTACTGTGGCTAAAATCATATTGTATGTAACATGAAATAACATCCATGAACAAGAAACCAAAAGAAAGTTAAGTCATTTAAGAAAATATGAACTATAATATGAAATTAAGTGCATATAAAGCACAAGACAGAGCAGATGGTTTTGTTAATTGGGTCTAGTAGGAGATGTGCATAACAAGGTAAGTTTGTGCATGTAGTCTAAGTATAGAGACAGTAGGTGATCGTGGGAAGACGAATGATCGGTGATGTCATATGACGGATATGTGGGCCGAAGTTATCAGGAGCACTGAGAGATTGAAGGAAACTGTCACTTGGATATGTGTGCGTACACACGCAATCATTACAGACATGATATCCAAAAACTTTTAAATGTACTCTCACAATTAATCCAAAGTGCATGGATTACAATAACCACAAATATTGTCTACTGAAATCAAAGTTGTTGCATTATTGATGAACTTTTCAGCATTGACACCGTCATTGAACTGACCTGAATCAACACTTTATTTGAATTTAGCTGAACAATACCACTATTGTCTTCTGTAAATCTGCTTTATACTGGAGCTGAAATTGAAGTAATTTCATAATTAAGGAACTTTGCATTGGCTACGTTCACACTGTCAGTTTTTGGGACTGGCAACCGCATTTACTTACAGGTGTGAGTCTCAAAATGTCCCGTTCACACAGCAGCTTTCAGAAACGTCTTAAATACTGTCTGTATGATAGCAACAGTGACCAAAGTAATATCAAAGATGGCTGCGTCCCTAAAACTGAAAGTTTTATCACTTTCTGACACAACAAGAGTCCAATCGAGCCACGAGTTCAGTCGCCAAACCTTCATCAACCAGAATGCAGTTGTGAGTCCTGAAAATGTATGGGTGTGAGCTCGGTTACAGAATGTCACACCCGTAAATAACCGTCATGTGTGTAAACGAATTAAGGACTCAAATACAGACAATCATATTCTGCTGCTGTGTGAACGTGGCCATTGTCATTTTTCTGTTCATTACTGTGAAACTTGAAACAAACAATCTGTACTGTATAAAGTGCTATATAAATAAATGTGACTTGAAAGTAGGCTGTTTTTACACTAATTTCACGATTTGATTCAATTCTGATTCACAAGTTTGCAATTCAATTTCATTTCCGATTCAATTTCAATTATTTTGGATTTATTTCAGGTACAGTACAGGCTGAATTTTTTAAGGAAAAAAAAAACTCTCAACTAATGCTATAGAAAATGAGAACCAGTTGGTGCTGCACTTCTATAATTTTGAAGGTTAAAATTAACTGATTTGTATACAAACACTTAAAAGTGTTTTATAATAATAAAGTTACAATTATATAATTATTAGGGATGTGACGAGATCTCGTGGCACCAGATCTCGCGAGATCAGATGTGTCTTGCGAGACCTCGTGACGATATCCCCATAAAACATTCTGCAGTGTTTACATTACAACTGCACGATTAATCCTTAAAATATTGATATCTCCATTCAAACACCCACGCGATCTTATTCCTGAATGACAACGATTTAGCTATGACTGTTAGGACTGTTTTACATCGCGAGTGTCAGTGAACGTGAGAAGCAGGTTTTGTCGCTGCCCATGTTAATGAATCAGAGGGTCGCGGTAAATGTAAACGCAGAAAGAGCAACACAAACAGTCTTTTCAACCACATTATAATCATTATTTCTGTGTTACAGACATTTAAATAATAAAAATACTGGGCTAAAAGTTTATAGTTTAGGTATAAACATTTATTGTCTACAGTAGCGATCAAAACGAAAGTATGTTAACACTTGTACGTATTGTGACGCTTATCCTCTTCCGCCAGGAGGTGGCGACAACTGCCCGTTTAAAAAAAGTATGTCATTGAATCATTCATTCGGATTTCAATAGTCAAACAAGTCTTAAATGAATATAGGTTTTTAAAAGACTTAAGAAATGAACAATTTGTCAGAACCACTAGTAAATTACGTTATTTTGTTTAGTTTTCTAATCTTTTTTCTCCAGAATCGTGAGAGAATCATGGTCTCCAATTTATTAAAAATAACTGGGATTCTCAGTTTATCCAGAATCATRAAGCTCTTGTTTAAATGTTGTTTATTACTGCATATAATTCATTAAAATGGAAGTTTAATTTCATAAAGTTCAAAATGCAACTACAATGTTTTGCTATTTGTCTTTTTCAGTTGAATAAAATACTATTTTTACTATATATTTCATCATTGAGGATTTCTTAAGAAAACTTAACAAAATCTCGTCTCGTTCTCGTGAACCCAGTCTCGTGTCTCGTCTCGTGGGATAAGTGTCTCGTCACACCCCTAATTATTAAATATTATTGCAATTTAAAATAATGCTTTTCTATTTTAATGTACCTTAAAATATAATTTATTTCTGTGATGCAAAGCTACATTTTTTATCAGCCATTATTCCAATATTCAGTGTCACATGATCCTTCAGAAATCATTCTAATATGCTGATTTATTATCAATGTTGGCAACAGTTGTGCTGCTTAATTTTTTTATTATTTTTTTTATTTTTTTTTTTTGGAACCTGTGATATTTATTTCAAGATTCTTTGATGAATAAAAAGTTAAAAAAAACAGCATTTATTCAAAATAGAAATCTTTTCTAACAATAGTATTTACTATCACTTTTTATCAATTTAACACGTCCTTTAACATTTTTTTTCATCAAAGAATCCTGAAAAAAGTATCAAAGGTTCCAAAGAAAAACATTTTTAGAAGCACAACTGTTTCCAAAACTGTTAATAAAATCAGCATTTTAGAATGATTTCTGAAGGATCATGTGACACTGAAGACTTGAGTAACAATGCTAAAAATTCTGCTTTGCATCACTGGAATAAATTCTATTTTAAAATATATTAATATAGAAAACCTCTATTTTAAATTGCAATAATATTTCACAATATTACAGTTTTTTTTTTTTTCTATATTTGTATTTTTTTTTATTTCAGATAAACACATTGCATAGGATTTATAGCATATTTTATTATTGTGGTGTATGTTTATGTGATACACCAGCTGTAAAATAAAATTAATTATACAATAGAGAGATATTTTTATACACTATTAATTACACTGTATATATTTTAATATACAGTACTACTTATGTAAGTGACATTTTATCCTAAATAAATAAATACAACAATATCAAAATTGAAACAAAGCCAGCAGTGCTGGCCAACAATTCTGGCCAGAGGGACCTTAACAATTGTCAGCATAGTAATTTTATTGCTGTTGACAAGCAAGTGCAGTTTCAGTGCTGTTTGTGAGTAGAAACCTCACCTGACCTTCATACTGAGTAGTTTTTGTTTCAAATGTCATTTTCAACTTTTTTGGCTTAGTTTCAAATGGAACCACATAGCATTGCATCTTGTATTTTGTCAGGTCTACCAATAGATTTTTTTTCATTCTGTATAAATAATTTCTGAGCACAGAAGCCCTTTGAAGCAAGCGATCGCTTCTCTTTTCTTTCATACTAAATCTGTTCTGTGTTTTTCTGCTTGTCTTTTTTATTTTATTTTATTTATTTTTTTTGTTAGTCATTTTGGAAATGGACCCTGCAGTTTTTTGAAGTCCCACAAAAGCCAATTAAGTGCATATGATATGCATCTATAATGAAGAAAAATGGCATGTAATTTGAAGTTGTTCGAAAACAAATGCAAATCTAAAATGCAGTCATGGATGTACGCTTTCTGTGTACTCTGTAGGGACTGGAGTTTCTCACTGTCTTTACACCTCTCAGGCATGCACAATTTCTGAGAACATTGGTAATTAAAAATTAACACATCATAACACACCAAGCCAGCTAATCTGTGCATTTGTAACAGTTTTAACTTGAGTTTACCATTTTTCCCTATTAAGAAGCAAGTTCCATCTGTGTACTGTGCATACTGTATTATACATTACAGGCTAATTATAATATCCTGAGCAGGGTCACAGCAGTCATAACAACGAGGGTTCGGTTGCACTTTCACTGTTAGAACATTTTGTAATTGTAACAAATAAATAGAATACTAATTATACGATGAATAGAAAACATGGCTAGAAAAAAAGCAATTAGGACATGGACAAAAAAATAATAAAAAACTTAATCTGTGTTTTCAAAAAGCAAGATTAAAAAATTACTTCGAAAGCCAAAAATAAGTCTAAATAAAATTTGAAATGAATATATTTTTATCCTTTTGGCACAGCTCAAAGTGCATTTCATCCTTTTAATTTCAAATTGCTTTCAGAAGCAACTGAATCGCAGCTGTGGCACGTGCCCACCTAAACATTTATCACAGACATGTCAATAGATGTTTTGATTCTGAAAAAGCTATTAACATTTTTTTAACTTTACATTCTATTGATGTGTCCTCACACTGCTTTAGTACAATATGTAGGTAAGATTCATGTTGGGTTACTACGTTACTTGGAACAGGGTTTATAATTTCTGATTCGTTTTTGGATGCAGTCACAGAAATGCCACATTTGAATGTTTATGCTCTCACTCAGTGATTCTAGAGATTAGACCAAAACCTTTTCCTTCCCTTGAGGAGTTGGTTTATATATAAATATTTAATTGGATTTATTACAGTTTTTCCAGTATATAGTAAGGGAATTTATAATTTTACCGTAGCAATTGTACACTTTTTTTTTTATTATTATTATTCTTTTTTTGTAATGACTTAAAATTATCCAAAGAAAATTTCACTTCCATAAAACAGTACATTTAGCAGTGTTTTAATGTAAAATTAAATGTCCCATTAGATTTATTACAGTTTTTACCATATATAGCAAGGGAAAATATCATATATATATATATATATAATAAAAAAAAAAAAAGGGAAATTATCATTAACCAATTTACAGGTTTGTACAGTAGTATTTTTAGTCTTCTGTCGTTTTTTTGTTTGTGTGTTTGTTTGTTTTGTTTTTTTTAATTATTATTAGTTTTTTTTTTTTTCACTTTCATACAAACACTGCATTTATCAGTATTTTACTGTAAAATTACATGAAATGTCCTATTGGATTTATTACATTTTTTTTTTTTTTTTTATCATATATAGCAAGGGAAATTATAATTAACAGTTTTACAGGTTTTTTACCATAGACATTTTTACAGTCTTTTACCCTTTTTTTTATCCAATGCATCTTTCAAATACTAATTACTTTTTAGAATTACATATTACAGATTACCCATACTTCTCTTAATATAATGATGAATATAATGTTATAATGTAGTATATGATTTTTGTCATATAAATCTGTGAGTCTGGTTTAAAATAAACATTTTTATAACTATATTACAATTGACTTTTGACACCGTGCCAACTAACCCTCAACTAATGTCAGCTGTCTAAAATAAATATCTGATATATAAATGTATTTATTTATTTATTTTAAATAAATCTCCAAATGTAAGCTTTAATATAACTTCAATATGTAGAATATTACTCTTAGTTTCCACAAAAAGTTTGATCAGCATATTTATTATTAAAAGAGAAGTTCACTTACAAAACAAAAATGTACAGATAATTTACTCACCCCCTTGTCATCCAAGATGTTCATGTCTTTCTTTCTTCAGTTGTAAGGAAATTATGTTTCTGGAGGAAAACATTTCAGGATTTCTCTCCATATGGTGGACCTCAATGGTGCCGAGTTTGAACTTCCAAAATGTAATTTAAATGCAGCTTCAAAGGGCTCTAAACGATCCTAGCCAAGGAAGAAACGATCGGTTGTTTTCTAAAAAAAAAAAAATTACAATTTATATCCTTTTTGACCTCAAATGCTTATCTTGTCTAGCTCTGTGATGTGCATGTGTAGTCTGTGTAATCCGGGTCAATACAGTTAGGGTATGTTGAAAAACTCCAATCTCATTTTCTCCTCCAACTTCAAAATCGTCCTACATTGCTGCAGAAGTACCGACCCAGTGTTTACAAAGTGAACATGTAAAGAAGGTCAAGCACCCTTTACAAAAAAGATAGAACAGTGATGTAGGACGATTTTGAAGTTGGAGGAGGAATTTCTTTCCGACTGAAGAAAGAAAGACATGAACATCTTGAATGACAAGGGGGTGAATTATCTGTAACTGAAATATCCTGATATCTAAGAAATGCCACAGAGATTTTTTTTACAACTGTGGCACTGACATATTGTTCATTAACAAGGGCATAAATCCATTCAGCACAGTGGGTTTTTTTTAATGCACCAGTCAGATCATTAAAGCCCATTCTTTTTTGAATCCAAACACAGAACTCTGCTAAACATATGCAGCACACTAATTAGCTTTTAATAATCAAAAACATGCTTGCGGAATGGGAAAATTGCGAGCTTGTAAGTTGAAATGCAACTTTGCTAGCAGGAAGTATAATTGGTTCCAGCATCTGGCAGATGCTTGTCATAGATTAATCTCTTCCCAGTTTACTGTTCAATAAACACACACACACATTTGTAAATTCCTCTTTTTTCGTCAATGGTTTTCCCATTTTCCACTGGTCATTGCTACACTTCTTCAGTCGCGACCGTCATTGTGTGTTTGTTGAAATTTTGACTGGCTGAATAAAACATTACTTACAATAAGCTTCTTTTCAATGCCCTCTAATTACCTATTTACATATGAAATCATAGAGCTTCAATTCATAAATGACAATTTTCATAATCTGCCAGTTCCTAGCCAAACGGAAGGTTTAACGGCTGAATTCATGCGCAACAACACGGATGAATGACCAGCCAGTACAACAGACTCAACACAAACACGCCTCTGCTGTTTACAGCTTGATGGTCATGCCGGTCATTGAGAATTTTAGATAATGTAAATCAATTGTCACATAAGCCCCTAAGACCCGTAATACACAATAATACCAGTCCCTGCTGAATAACTGGTATGCAATTCAAGATAATACGCTTACACCACAAACTAAGCATCTTTTTTCTTCACATGAAACCTTTTCTACCTGCATATTTAGTTGTTTTTTTGTTCACTGTTAACTCTACACACAGTACCATCTGGAAGCTTAATGACAGAAGCAGAAGGCCGCTTGACGAGAGATCTGTCTTCCTGGACATATTGCAGGAATAAATTTGACTGACAGTAGTCATTAAGGCATTGATTCATTAAATGCCATGTGGTCAGCTCTGAGTTTTAGTGCTTTATTGCTGTGCAAATCTTCAAGAGCTGCTTAAATTGTGAGGGTCAGTGAAGCTGTTCTTTCATACGAAGGGCAAGATCCAGAAGCATCTGTCATGTTGGCACTTTGTTCAGAGAATCAAAGTGTTACATAATTAGTTTGAATTTTAGTCATAGTTTGAAGTATTTTAGAGATCATTTTAGTTCTTTTTAATCAGAAAAGTCGTTTTTTTTTGTTTTCTTCACGCACAAAAAGTGTTCCAGTACAGTCGAGTTCAAAAGTTTACATCCTCCTTTGAGAATCTGCAAGATGTTAATTATTTTACCAAAATAAGAGGGATCATACAAAATGCATGTTATTTTTAATTTAGTACTGACCTGAATAAGATATTTCACATAAAAGTTGTTTACATATAGTCCACAAGAGAAAAAAATTGTTGAATTTATAAAAATGACAAAGGTTCAAAAGTTTACATTCCCTTGATTCTTAATACTGTGTTGTTACCTGAATAATCCACAGCTGTGTTTTTTTGTTTGCTTGTTTAGTTCATGAGTCCCTTGTTTGTCCTGAACAGTTAAACTGCCTGCTGTTCTTCAGAAAAATCCTTCAGGTCCCACTAATTTTTTGGTTTCCCAGCATTTTTGTGTATTTGAACCCTTTCCAACAAAGGCTGTATGATTTTGAGATCCATCTTTTCACATTGAGGACAACTTATTTTGCCTTCTGGGAAACATGTAACTTCTGTAGTCTCTAAAGGGCAGTACTAAATCAAAAAATATATTATATTTAGGCAAAATAAGTAAGTAAAATGTACACATCGCCATTCTGTTCAAAAGTTTTCACCCCCCAGCTCTTAATGCATGGTTTTTCCTTCTGGAGCATCAATGAGCGTTTGAACCTTCTGTAATAGTTGCATATGAGTCCCTCAGTTGTCCTCAGTGTGAAAAGATGGATCTCAAAATCATACAGTCATTGTTGGAAAGGATTCAAATACACAAAAATACAGTTTGTGGAACCTGAAGGATTTTTCTGAAGAACAACAGGCAGTTTAACTGTTTAGGACAAACAAGGGACTCATGAACAACTATCACTAAACAAAAAAATACAGCTATGGATGTTGTTACATTCAGGTAACTGAAGTATTAAGAATCAAGGGGATGTAACTTTTGAACAGGGTTCTTCTTATAAATTCAACTATTATTTTCTCTTGAAGACGACATGTAAACACCTTTTTTGTGAAATATCTTATTCAGGTCAGTACTAAATAAACAGGAACACACATTTTGTATGAAGCCTCTTGTTTTGGTCACAGCTCTTTCATGAATACTGGCTTTGAAGTTCTCTGTGGTTGGTTTTTGTGGAAACAGGTGAATATAGATGTTTGCTGTCACATTGCAGCAGTAGATCTGTGTTGTCTGGACAATCCTTCTTAGTGTTTGATGATCCCTATCTTTCACTTTTGGTTTTTCGTCATTGTTCTTCAACGCTGATAAAGTCTTGCTATGGTTTGTACTTAGTCACAATCGTAAAAACTGTTGTTCATAAAACACCAAACAGTTGGGCTGTTAGGTTACAGACGCTTTTGCCATGATTTGTCATTTTTGGAAGTCTGACAAGTCAACCATTTCACTAAACGCTTGTACTAAACACTGCTGAGCACAACTTTTACTACACTCGTATACAAACTACAGAATGAAGACAACAAAAACATAAAATGTAATCAACAATAGTTTATTTTCACTGTAGCCGGCACAAATGTATTATAGCGATGGATGTTCATATTATTTTGTAACCCAAACCCCTGTGTATGATGCATTTGGGTTAGTTGGCTGAGTGGAATAACCGTTTAGTAAAGTGCTTTAGTTTACCTTGATTCATTTACTGTTCAGCTTAATCGCACACAGCTCAAGTGAATCAGTCGCTGATAATATTAACTATAAATGAATTATACAGTATGAAACGGTCATATTCTTTCAAGATATTCTCTTTTTTAAAGACATTGTTAGTGCATTATTAATATCTTGCGGCGTTCGTTTTTTCCCTCATTATATTTCCGTCAGTATGTTTTAATTAACATCATGATGTGCATTTTCATCTGATCTTCGTTGTCATTGACCAAAAAAGAAAAACAATAAAGGTTTTCATCATTAACTTCACTAATTAGATTAAAAGAAAACTCAACCGTCTGTCAGTTAAGCTGATGTGCATGCCGTGAATATTTCGCTGCATTGTTTTAAATGGGAAAAACTTTTTCCTGTATTATTTTTCACTTTAAAGTTTTTTTAGAGTTTTAAACCTACTGACTTGGTAACCTTGGGGCATCTTATTTGAAGTACTTTTTGAGATCCTAATTAATATAATTTCCTGGATTTCATTAGAGTCTGGTGCTATTAAAAGTAATGTAGGTCCTCCAGAAGATTACAGATGTCCAAATCAGCACACACCGCTTTGGTTTTGATTTTTACTAGACCCTTTGTATGCTAAAGTAATAGTTATTAACTAACTGAAACTTCCTTTAGAATAATTTTATTTTAAGATCAGGTTTCATTTGGACATATCAAATGAGTCACAGTGTGGACACTTTTACACATTGTGCAGAAAGGGTATTTAATTTTCCTTTTCTTTTTTTGTCCTCAATATTTTCATCTGTGTCTTTGTCATTCTCTGTACATTCATGTGTATTTCCCCCTTGATTGGCTTTCAAATCTTCCTCTAGTCTGTCAGATCTGCTGGGTAAATCCCAGAGTACATGTGCACTTCCCGATCACAACATGTCTGACCCCATTGTTAATACTCGCCCCGGTAACAGAACAACATGACACGGGAAACAAACACCCTTCAGTCGGCTGTTCAGATCAGACACAGTGCTGCGAATCAGTGTTCAGCCATTCATCAGTCAGGCTGAGGCGCTCAGAGGGAGCCCTCTGCTGTCAATAACCCCCCGCCTCCACCGCACCGCCTGTCTCTAATGTACACAAATATATTCCCCTGCAAAGCCCTGCAGTACCAACATGTCCTGGAGCAAAAGGCAAGTTGAAGATTGAAAAACAAGAGTGCGAACACGTGTGCAGTACACACACGAATACACACAGACAGTCTTTGTAAATGCCACAAGAGATTACAGAGCGTCTAATGCTAAAAATAACACCTGAATTTAAAAAGGAAAGTGCTGGTAACTATCAGAAATTAGCATGTGTATAAAAAATGTGGAAGCATCAGGTTTTTATGCCAAAACATAAACAGATACTGTATGTGTAGATTGAATTAGGTGTCAGAGTGCAGGCGAGTTGTTTACATGCAGAGCCAAGTTGGGCTAATGGGCAAAAATGAATGTGTGCCGATAAGGTTTTGCTTAACTATTGGACTTTACCACATCTTAAGGACGTTTTCTTTAGTTTACATGACCTGACATGTTGTGGTGTTATTAAGCATGATATAAATTAATGTAATGTAAATGCAAATGCACTCCATGATAAGTGCACCTACAGATTTCAGTGGCACTCTACAGACATTAATAATGAATTAAAATAAGTATTTTGTGATATCTGTGGTATCGTAGAGACATTCATTGTTTAAAAAATATAGTTATTTCTGTAGAGACATAATAAAAATATTTATTTGTTATCTGTGGTACTGTAGTGACTTTAATAATAAAATAAAATATTGTTGTGAAGACATAATGAAGTAGAAAATATTTTGTGGTATCTGGGGTACTGTAGGGATATAATTTAAATAAATAAATAAATGCAAGTATGTCTGTGATTTCAGTAGTACTGTAGTGAAACTCGCTTCTGCCACTGAATAAAATTTTGTAAAAAAGGTTATTGCAACTTTTTATCTCACAATTTTGATTTTTTTTTGCAGAACTGCGTGATACAAACTCATAATTTTGAGTTATAAAGTCAGAATTGCAAGATATAAATGCACAATTCACACTTTTTTCTCAGAATTGCATGATATAAACTCACAGTTGCGAGAAATAAAGTCAGAATTGCGAGATATAAACTCACAATTCTTTTTTTCTTGCAAATGCAAGTTTGTATATCACAATTCTGACTTTTTATACTCGCAATTGCAAGTTAATATCTCGCAATTTTGACTTTTTTCATGCAGTTCTTACTTTTTTTCTCTGAATTGTGAGATATAAACTACTTATGATTCAAACTCACATTTGCAAGAAAAAAAGTCAAAACTTTGAGTTAACTCGCAATTATCTTTTTTATGTTATATTAAGTGGTGGAAACTGACTTCCATAGTAGTGACATAAATAATAAAAATAAATATTATTTTTGTGACATCTATTGCAGTGCTATAGAGACATTAATAATAAAAAATCCTTAAGATAAAAAAAAAAATCTGTGATATCAGTGACATTAATAATGAAATGTAGTATTTTTGTAATATATGTGGTATCTTAGACACATTAATAATAAAATAAAAAATATAGAGCGGGTATTATTTTGGTTTTAGGACAACTTTGTTGAAAGGTTTTGATCCACTTCAAATGTTGACTAGTATATACTGGCTAATAACGCATTCTGAAAATCTCTTTCTCTCTCTCTTCATCTTTTGTCACTTAAAGACACTGGCAGCAGCCACACTTCTTAACATGTGGATCTGTTCACTACCTTAAAGTTCACTACCATCAGACGGCAACTGATGTTGTAGATGATGAAATTCGCCAACACATTTCTGAAGTGAACTGGAGTGAAACAATACTGTGGAAGACTGGAGTGAAAAAATCCAGCTATAGATTGTAAATGTGTTATATGTGTAATAGGGTGGCCCTTATTTTTGGACTTTTGAAATCTCCTGCTCTCACCCTCACAGTCAACTCTCCTTAATGAGAAATGGAAACAAACCAAATTGTGCTGAGACTTTACAACGTTTATGCTGTGCTCAACAAAGTTGAAATTCTTAATGTAGTCTTAATGACAATAACAGCATATTATTAATAATTATACAAAACCATTAGTAAACTGTGAATTAAGTTTAACGAAAATACAAAACAGTGTTATAGTCTTGTTAAATGTTAAATTACTTTGGCGTCGATAGCTGTGTAGGCAGCGTGCTATCAAGTTTCGCTTCAGGTATCATAAAAGTTTGAGTCCCAGCTCGCGGACTTGAACGGACACTCAGAATGAAGAAGTTACAAGTGTTCTGCTATTGTTGCCGAGTATGGTAACCCATTTGTGCTCTGCATTTAACCCATCCAAGTGCACACATACAGCAATGAGTAGTGAACACAACTCACACACAAACTGTGTGAAAAGCACCAACTGGAGCAGTTTGGGGTTCAAACTCTGGTATTGAGGGTGGAAGAGAGCGCTGGTCATTCACTCCCCCCACCTACAATCCCTGCTGGTACTGAGACTCAAACCCATGACCTTCAGGTTACAAGTCTGACTCTCTAACCATTAGGCCATGACTGCCGCTCATCTCTGTCATCAAAAAAAGATACATTATTTGAGAACACCCTAAATGACCAATTATCTGGATGGAATTTTGCATACATTACTAACTTCTAGAAACAAATGAGGGGGTGAGAGGTTAACATTTCCAAAATAAATAAATAAATTACCCCCCAGTAAGGGCCACCCTAATATGTGCATGTTTATCTTTTGGAATCAGTTGAATGTGTGATAGTCCTCTCATCTCTATGGCCTTTTTCATGTAGGGTATTGGTTTCTGCCACCCAATACAAAAAGAGAGCAGAAGAACTAAAGAGCAACTCCAGGAATGAGGTTGTAAATAAAAATTCAGCTTTTGGGTTCAGGCACAATCTGTAGTGCTGATTAATGCTCTGTCTGCTGAAATCAATGCTGGAATCTCTGTCTGTGATTGATTCCACATCAAACCAACTTACACTTAGGGCTTTAATAAGAAACCAGAAAAAATATGTTTAGAGAGAAAAAAATAGGAGAACAAGAGAATGTACTATTTTGATGTATTGCAGTTAAGGAAAATGGTGGGTTTCAACATCAAGTTTTTGGCTTTAACATTGGTAGAAACATTTTTAAATCAAAGCTGCACAACACGTCGTTCACTTAATAAAAACATCTGAACGATATACTTCAGATAATTTGATTTTAAAAACCTGGTTCTTGCTCTTGTACATCCATCCACCAAATTATCCATCCATTCTCCAAATGGCATATTCTGTAAAGCATGCAAAGTGCTCTTGTACAGCTCTTGTTAATTCTACATAGTGAAAAAAAATCTAGTTTTTATGTCGTTTAAAGGACATTTACTTTGGTGCTGCGGCATAGTGGTTACCCACTGAGCCATGGTGCTCATGTGGGTGAAATGAGTTTGAGTCTGGCTCAATATCCTGTTCCCAGTTTTTTTTTTTTTTT
>JAHKKF010533023.1:0-14831 GCA_019740295.1 Labeo calbasu
TGAAAATACTCAAGTGAGTACATTTCACCATCAGCTACACTCAACATCACAGCAATCACAGGAATATGACATAATTGATAACAGTATTTACATTTCTGCATTATTTTCAGGCTCAGTAACTGTGATTTAACTGAGGAAGGCTGTTCCGCTCTTACTTCAGTTCTCAGTTCAGACTCCAGCAGTCTGAAGGATCTTGACCTGAGCAATAATAATCTGATGGATTCAGTGAAGCTGCTGTCTAATGCACTGAAAGAGAACTGCAAACTAGAGAAACTTAGGTGAATTAATATGTAACACATTCAAAGTCACTAAGCCTATGGATTGCCTCCATATTCAGCCATCCATTTTTGTATGGATTAATTTTGTTTAGAAAATTTGTGGAGTAACTGATTATTCAGATAAATTTTACATTTTCATTCCATTTCTAGACTTTCAGACTGCAGTATCACTGAAGAAGGTTATAAAGCTCTGGCTTCAGCTCTGAGATCAAACCCTTCACACCTGATAGAGCTGGATCTCACAGGAAATGATCCTGGACAATCAGGAGTGAAGGAGCTCAATGATTTACTACAGGATCCAAATTGTCAACTAAAGACACTGAGGTGAGAGATGATGAAAAAATACAATATGAATTGCAAGCAAATCATTTATTTAAATATTATTTCACAAATATAAAATAAACCATTTCACATGCAGAATCATAGGCTATTTTTTTATTTGATCAAGTTTATTAGGAATTTAATTGAATATTGTTTCATCTTATTTTCTGCAGGTTTTTGAGTCCTGCTGCAGAAGAAGCCTGTAAATATCTGAATGAAGTTCTTCACACTAAAAACTCGTTACTCCTGAGAGAGCTGAAACTGAGTGGACATGAACTAGGAGACACAAGAGTGAATCAGATCGCTGCTCTACTGCAGGATAAACACTGTCAACTCAACACACTGATGTGAGTTTTCCACATGGTTTAATGCTTTACTAAAAATATTGATGTTATATATTTCCCAGTCTAATGAAACACTGCTGTTGTTCTTTGTTTCTTTCTCTACAGGTTGAAGAATAACAGGATTACAGAAAAAGGTTGCGCTGCTCTAATTTCAGCATTTAATTCAAATCTTTCAAACCTAAAAGAGCTGGATCTGAGTGGAAATACACTAGGAAACACAGGAATCGAGAAGATCTGTCTTCTGTTGAAAAATCCTCAGTGCAAATTGGAGAAACTGAAGTGTGTATTTTTTAATGTACTTTTCGGCATGTTTATATACATTTTTAATACTCATTTAATTAGTTTAACTGTAAAAATGTGAATGTTTTTTGAAAGAACATGAGGACAGCATTTATTAATGATGGAATTTGATTACTGGGATTTTTGCCAATGTTAAAATGAAAACATTATATTGCCATACATTTTTGCACTTTATGGCAATAATTTATTCATAATTTGTCTATTTGTGTTGTCAGAAGCTGTTTATAAATCCTCTTAGTGATATGATAATATATGTCTCCAAAAAGAATGACAACATTTTTTTTTTCTTTTTGTTTAGACTTTCGGACTGCAGTATCACTGAAGAAGGTTATAAAGCTCTGGCTTCAGCTCTGAGATCAAACCCTTCACACCTGATAGAGCTGGATCTCACAGGAAATGATCCTGGACAATCAGGAGTGAAGGAGTTCCAAAAATTACTACAGGATGAACGCTATAAATTCACCATCAGGTAATAAAACCTTTAAATATTTATTAAAATTGTACTTTTAAAATAACCTGTAACCATTACATCAGTATTCAGTTGCTATTTCATGCCCTGTATTGATCCATTGCTTACTAATCACATAATATAAAATATATCAAAATTGGCAGAATCAAGTATTTGCTTGAGTAAGTCATAAACTTTATTAACAGCACATTAACAGTACAATCAGTTGCTACACTTCTACTGCAATGATGGAGACAGTACAGATTTTATAATTCCTTAAACAGTAAACTAATTAAGCAATTGTCAATAAATTATTTACACAAATGCAACAACAACAAACAACAAAATGTCCTCTAAACATCACAATTTAGTACAGATTTTAAAGTGTTAGTCCATTTTTCACATACCAAAAAAGTATTGTTAACACTGACTAATAACAGATTCTCTTTCATCTGTACAAACTTATAATATATATTTAATATCTATAAACAATTATTCATTAAAGAAAACATTTTGTATAAATTCTTATTTGGTTGTCACACAAAAACTTTTTGCAGCCTTCTGTGAGCATTAGTTTATGGGTATAAAACCTAAAGGAATGTTTTAGAAACCAATTCCAAACTCTAGGAACGACTTAAAACCAAAAGCAACAACACAGTAATACACTAACTTTGAAAACATATTAGTGGGAATGATCTATGTTTGCTGACAAGATTATCTAATCTGAAATTGTCTTTTACTTTGTGTAGGTTTTTGAAAAGTCCTGCTGCAGAGGAAGCATGTGACTGTCTTACTAAAATTCTGAAAATAAGTCCATTACATCTGACAGAACTGGATCTGAGTCAAGATAAAATAGGAGACCTGGACGGGTTGAATCTCTCTGCTCTTTTGATGGACTCTCATTGCAAAGTAGAGAAAATAAAGTGAGTGAACATTAGTTTATATGTAATAACTTCTATGATTACCAAACACTGTCAGTCACATGTGTGAGTAGATATGAAAATCTGTTGATCTGATGTGTGTTAAATATGTGGTAAATAATAACAAAATGTTCTTTTTTATGTGTTTAGGCTGAATAATTGTAAGCTGACAGAGAAAAGCTGTCAAGTTCTAGCTAATGTTCTCTCTTCTAAAACCATCCTGAAAGAGATGGACCTGAACAACAGCCCTCTGCTCTACTCAGGATTTAAAAAGATCTGTGAGGGACTGAAGAAACATGTGTGTGAGCTGAAGATACTGAGGTAAGACACCATAAACTGTTGTTCATTCAGATTTACACAAACATGCACATGCTGTCAGTGTGATTATTATTATTTTTTATGGAGAGGTGTTCTATTTTTTTCAACAACATAATTTTAATTTAATTTTTAACAATAATCATTCATTAATGAAAACTAAATAAGAAGTTTACAACTGTAATAACATTTAGAACAAACTCACACATATTTAACAATAACAGATTCCTAGTCACTATTATATGATTAATCTTGCATTGCCAGAATAAAACTGTGGCATATCTGATAAGGTAAGCTGTAGTGATTTAGTCATATTTATTGATATTACACTGATGAATTAATCTCAACTGCAATGTTAATTTAAATTTGTGTTTTTATTTTTTCTAGATTTTCAAACTGTGGTATTACTGAAGAAGGTTATAAAGCTCTGGCTTCAGCGCTGAAATCAAACCCTTCACACCTGATAGAGCTGGATCTCACAGGAAATGATCCTGGACAATCAGGAGTGAAGCAGCTCAATGATTTACTACAGGACCCAAAATCTCAACTGAAGACACTGAGGTGAGTGTCCTTCAAATATTAACATTCAACAGTCCTAAAATATTTTAGGTTCAAGAAAATTAATTTGTCAAAAAGACATTTTTAAAAGCTTTAAAATGACTAAAGTCACTTTCACAACATTGTGAACAGAAATCACTGTATGGTAGATAATGTCAATGTACTTCTACTTTGTCCAGGTTGTTAAAAAGTCCAGATGCAGTAGAAGCCTGTAAATATCTGAATGATGTTCTTCACTTAAAAAACCCATTACTCCAGAGGGAGCTTAATCTGAGTGGACGTGAACTAGGAGACACAAGAGTAAATCAGATCGCTGCTCTACTGCAGGATAAACACTGTAAAATCAGCACACTTAAGTGAGTATTGTGTTAATTTATTATTGTAGATAAGTATGTCAAAAGCATGTGATAAAAAATATTCTTAGTAATCACTGAATTTTGGAATTAAGCACTTTGTGCTTGTAAATTCATCCTCTCCTGTTTAACGTTTTAGGCTGTGTAATTGTGGTCTAACAGAAGAAAGCTGTTCAGCTCTCGCTACAGTCCTGATATCAAACTCTAGTCTGAAAGAGCTTGACATGAGCAACAATAATCTGCACAATTCGGGAGTGAAGAAACTCCAGAGCGGATTAAAAAATACAAACTGCAAACTGGAGACACTCAAGTGAGTAACCATTTTTGATTTAATATTAAAATTTATTTTGTTAAAAATTAAAACATTACTGTAGTAAACTACTAAAGAAAATGGAAACATATTTGTCAGATGATGAATTGTTTTTCTAATCAGGAAGAGAAAATAAAATGATTAGTTCAGCCATGAAACTCTATTTGTGTTCTAATTTGGTTCATTCAGTTCAATGTTCTCAGCCAATCAGGTTAATGTAGTAATTATCACATGGCAATATTAACCGGATGTATTTCATGACTGAAATGTATTTGACTTTTTTGTATAAAATCTTTTTTGTGGGGATATTATCTGTATAATAAATTTTATTCATTTTTTTCAAATTCCTTTTCTCCAGACTTTCAAACTGCAGTATCACTGAAGAAGGTTATAAAGCTCTGGCTTCAGCTCTGAGATCAAACCCTTCACACCTGATAGAGCTGGATCTCACAGGAAATGATCCTGGACAATCAGGAGTGAAGGAGCTCACTGATCTACAGGATACAAACAATAAACTAAAACTGAGGTGAGCCATGATGAAATTAAAGAAAATAATGAGACAAATGATACAAAATTCACCTGACATGCAGGTGAATTATTTATAGAAATGTAATTTCACTAACTTTGATCAAACAACTAATTGTGCTGTTTTGATTATTGTGACTTTTGATTACACCCAGTTCTGTTGAGTTGAATCTGACTTCATCTTCTCTTCTGCAGGTTTTTGAGTCCTGCTGCAGATGAAGCCTGTCAGTATGTGCCTGGAATTGTGGATAGAAATCCCTTTATTCTGAGAGGGCTTAATCTGAGTGGACATAAACTTGACATAAAATTAGTGAATCATCTCGCTGCTCTACTAGAGGATAAACACTGTCAGCTCAACAAACTTAAGTGAGTATTTGACATAAGTTTCAAATGTATACTTTGTTTTGGAAATATTGGACCCACTTTATATTAAGTGTAATCAGCCACCATGTACTAACATTTAAATTGATTAAATATGGAGAAAATTTAGGCAGCATTAAAACTTTGTTCACACAAAAATCAAAATTCTGTCATCATTTACTCACCCTCATGTCATTCCAAACCCTTTAAAATAGAAATTAAGATGTTTTACTGAAATCTGAGCAATTTCTGTCACTCCATTGACAGTCTACGCATCTACTATTTTGATGCTTTAAAATGTTCATAAAGAGATCATAAAACTAATGTATATAATTTAAGCGGTTCAGTCCAAATGTTATGAAGAGACTTGATTGCTGTGTATGAGATGTAATTTATATTTACCATGAGTACAATAAGTACATTGTTCTTAACAATTAATCTTTTTTGATTTATGTATATAGTATTCAAAGACACCTAATATTAAGTGAGGTCCAAGTATTAAACCTTTGAGCGGTACAGTCCCACATATGGGATTCTTATTTCTGTCCCACATATGGGATTTAGAACGTTCGGTGACGTCACGCAACGGCCAAATTCAGCAAGTTCTCTCGCTGAGCCAGAGAGAGACTCACGCTGCGCTTGTCATATAATCACAATTGTGCAGTGTTTTCAACCACATAATGTCTATTTCAGACATTTAAATACACATAAGTGCCCGTAAAACAATACATTTTGAGTCTGTAAGTCTCTGAACGGCAGCGTGAACAAATATGGTGGCGCCCATCTCACGTTATAGATCACGATCCAGATCATTTATAAAAGTTTTAAAACGACAAAATACACTCACTTACACGTATTTGTGAATCGGAATATCAGATAGTTGAAGACATGGTAAGCAAGTGTGTGAATACTTTGAATAAAAAAAGGAAAAACAAAATAAAAGTGATACGTCTGTCATACAGCGCTATAGTGGCTGCGGTGTGTGACATGACAATCATGATGCCTCGCCATGGAACAATAAAGGGAACGTTCTAAAATAACGGTTGCCTAAAAAAACTCACTCTGGGGGGTCAGATAGGATATTTTAAACTCACCAGTGAAAGGGTTAATAATATAAAACATTTTCTTTAATGTTGTACATTCAGTAACTGTTTAAAATGAAAACCTGTCATTTATTAACTTAGCAGACGCAAGTGCAACTTACAAATGACAGTAATACAAGCTGAAGTAGTGAAGACTGTCATTGCTGTTCATTATAGAAGGTTTTGAGATAAACTGAATACTGTTTCCTGTCTTTGTTTTCTTTCTCTGCAGGCTGAATAATAACAGTATTACAGAAGAAGGTTGTGCTGCTCTGACTTCAGCATTTATTTTAAATCCTTCAAACCTGACAGAGCTGGATCTGAGTGGAAATGAACTCAAAAACTCAGGAATTAAGAAGATCTGTTCTCTGCTGGAAAACAAACAATGCAGATTAGAGAGACTGAAGTGTGTATTTTTATTTATTTATATTTCTGCATGGTAACATACATTGAAAAATATCAAAGTAATTGATTGTCATGACAAATGATTTAGGCTCTGGAGGCTGAAATTATTTTTGTACATTGCTATACAGTATTTATTCTATCAGATGTTATCATTAAGGCATGTGTTGCTTATCTGTGGGTTGCGCTTTTTTAAATTAAAATGCAATTATTAGCACATTTTCACGTGTTCTATTTCTATGTGTTCTAATTTCTGTTCAAATTATTATAATTATTAGTTCTTAATTCTTATTATTTCTTATGATTTAAATAATTACATGCTACTTTGTGTGTGTTTTGCTTATTTAGTGTAGATCAGGCAGTACTAACAGCTTCTTTCATATACAGACTTTCAGACTGCAGTATCACTGAAGAAGGTTATAAAGCTCTGGCTTCAGCTCTGAGATCAAACCCTTCACACCTGATAGAGCTGGATCTCACAGGAAATGATCCTGGACAATCAGGAGTGAAGGAGCTCAATGATTTACTACAGGATGGACAGTGTTTATTAAAGACCATCAGGTAATGAAAGCTTTGATAATAAAAGCTTAGGTTTTTTAATGTTTGTAACAGTTTATCCCAGAGTTTTGTAATACAACATAAAACAACTGATTGGGCTTTTTTTTTATCTGAATAATACATATGTTCTTAATGAAACTAAAGAAAATAATCATAACTGTAACTTCAACCACATACTACACATTTTACAATAATACTATTCAGTTGTTATTATTATAGCATTGATAATGGATTTTCCACTAATATTTGCAGTTTCATGTGTGTTTAGACAAATTATCATATCACATTATAATTTTCTGTTTTTCTTTTTTTTTTTTTTTCTATTTTTGGCCATGTTTTATTTTGATCATCTGTTGTAGTTTAAGTTATGCTGTTTTATGTGTTCTGTCTTTGCGTAAAACAGTTTCAGAAGTGAAAACACATTTCTTTTGTTACTGTTGTTTGCTTATACATGAAAATGGCCTTTTGTTTGTTTATATTCTGTTTGTTCGTTTAGGTTTATTACATGCTGTTAATTTAATTGTAGTTAAATTAATTGATGCAAATGTTTGTAGGTAATTATTCTACTCTGTTTAGAGGTTCATTCAGATTTAGAGTTCCTAAAGGCATAAAATTTGAATATTATCTCATTTGTAATTCTGCTTCCTGTAGGTTTTTGAAAAGTGCTGCTGCAGAGGAAGCATGTGGTTATCTTACTGAAGTACTGGGTACAAGTCCATTACTACTGAAAGAACTGGATCTGAGTGAAGATAAATTAGGAGACCTGGATTGGGAGAAGCTCTCTGCTCTTTTGATGGACTCGCATAGCAAACTGGAGAAAATTAAGTGAGTGAATATGATTTATACATTATAACTTCTATTTAGCCATTATAAAAGACTGTCAGTCACATGTTTGAGCAAATATGAAGAGCTGTTGCTCTTATGTGTGTTGAATATGTTCTGAATAGTAAATACTGCTGTTTTTCTGTTTAGGCTGTATAATTGTGATCTGACAGAGAAAAGCTGTTCAGTTCTAGCTACTGTCCTCTCCTCCAAAACCATCCTGAAAGAGATGGACCTGAACAACACCTGTCTGCTGGACTCAGGAGTCAAAAAGATCTGTGAGGGACTGAAGAAATCAAAGCTGAAGATACTGAAGTGAGTTAATTTCATCAGCAGCTACACTCAACTCCACAGTAATCACAGGAATTTTATATATAGTGAATAATACTTATGTAATGATACACAACCCAAGTAGGGTTGATGAGGTCTTCAGGCAAAAATGGCACTAAAATTCACAAATATTCACTCCAAATTCACAATAAGGGGGCAAATAATAATAATAATAATAATAATAAAAATTTAGATCTGCTGATATTTCATTAGATTTTCTTTTTTTGGCATGTTGCCTAAAAAGTGTGTAGCATTAAAACACACATTTCTTTTAAGCATATAATTGATAATTGTAGTGCCAAATCTAGAGGTGTTTATTCAGCGCTGAAATGTCAGAGTTTTGTTCAGTAGATGACACACTCTTACTGACTCATCATAACAAAAACAGTGCAGACACGACGTAAAAGAGATTTATTTTGCAGTATAGACTTGATTTTACTACAGTTTTTGCAAAGAGGGCATAACTCATGCTAGTCATTGATGGCTTCAGTGATGGAGATGTTCGTTGCTCACTTTCTGTATAAAAGGTATTACTAATTAAAAAAAAATTTTTTGTTTGTTTGTTTTTTTCTTTTCTTTTTTTTTTTTTTTTTTTACTAAAACAACCAATTGATCTCAATTTTCTAATGCATATAAAGCTGTGAACTAATTAAAAAACAGTTCTTAGCCTGAATACGATGTGCCATTTCCCCAAATAAAGGGAATCATAGGGTATCGTATTGTTTTCTTGGTCATTGTCTTTGGGTATTTTGGTTCTTTTGCTGTTGTAGGCTAATGGAAGTAATCTGATGAAGTAATATCAGTTCAGTTCAGTTCATTTCTAAAGCACATTTACAAACAGCAACAAGGCTAAACAAAGTGTTGTACAATACAAAAATAAAAGACCGATAAGGAGATATTGAACTAATGCAGTCAAGACCTGTCTGGAAATACTTTAGCTGTGCAGTTATTGAAAATAATCAACATATCTGTAGCCAATCGGCATCAAGCATTCATTTTGTCTAATCAGCTCTTACAATAATTATGATTTTTGTTCAAATTCATTCATTCACTGCACAGTGTTCCTTTTTATTCATATATATATATATATATATTTTTTTTTCCTCTAGACTTTCAGACTGCAGTATCACTGAAGAAGGTTATAAAGCTCTGGTTTCAGCTCTGAAATCAAACCCTTCACACCTGATAGAGCTGGATCTCACAGGAAATGATCCTGGACAATCAGGAGTGGAGCTGCTTATTGATTTACTACAGAATCAATCCTGTTCACTGAAAACACTAAGGTGAGTGTCCTTAAGTGCAGTAGTTCTAAGATTTTAATCTAAAAGACAATTAAACGGTCAAATAATCTTATTTACACATACCTACATCAACATTCTTTTACCACATCTTAGCCTTTAAGTTTAATACCTTTTTATTAAATAACTATGATTTGTAAAAAGATTAGAATAATTTATTAAACGCATGATTTCTGTATAACATGATTTGATTTTAACAGTTAATTTGGATTATACTTGTAAAAATTAAATATGAGTGTTTATATTAAGAAAACAGAAAGGCAGATTTCTACAAAAGTGCATTAATGTTGTATTTGTGGTGTGAAAAAGCATACCAATTGTATCAAGATGATCTTCATTATTGTAGAAGGCAGCACTTCAATGTACAGTTGTGAAATGTCAATGTACTTCTCTGGTCTCCAGGTTGTTACAGAATCCTGATGCAGATGAAGCCTGTCAGTATGTGATTAAACATGTGGGTAAAAACCCATTACTCATGAGAGAGCTGAATCTGAGTCAGTGTGAACTAGGAGACGCACGAGTGAATCAGATCGCTGCTCTACTGCAGGATAAACACTGTAAACTCAACACACTGATGTGAGTATTGAGTTTATTTATTGTTTCATATTGAAAGTGTCTTGAAGAGATGGAATAATCTGCACAGTGACCAAAAGACAATAATAAAGTAATTTGTAAGTTCTCCCTCTCCTGTTAAACATTTTAGTCTGCAGAAGTGTGGTCTAACAGAGGAAAGCTGTTCAGCTCTCGCTACAGTCCTGAGATCAAACCCCAGTCTGAAAGAACTTGACATGAGCAACAATGATCTGCGGGATTCAGGCGTGAAGAAACTCCAGAACGGATTAGAAAATACAAACTGCACACTGGAGAAACTCAGGTGAGCTGAATTATCATTGATTGCATGTAACACTTTTTCATAATACAATTTACATTTTAAGAGTAAAATATATTTTATAAATCACATAATACATTTTAATTATTATAAAAAACATTTTTCCAAACAGACTTTCAGACTGCAGTATCACAGAAGAAGGTTATAAATCTCTGGCTTCAGCTCTGAAATCAAACCCTTCACACCTGACAGAGCTGGATCTCACAGGAAATGATCCTGGACAATCAGGAGTGAAGCAGCTCATTCATGTCCAAAAGGATTCAAACTGTCAACTAAAGACACTGAGGTGAGACAAGAAGAAAAAAAAAAAAAGTAAATGAGATGCAGGCTAAATAATCATACATAATATTATGTCAGTAATGCAATAAGCTGCAGTTTGGTGCAGTTTACTGTGTTGTGACAAATTGTTGTGGTACAAGCTATACTAGAGTACAGTAGACATTATGCTGCTATTCAGTAGTTTGTTACTAACTTTTTCTGAATACACTGTAGTTTTAATTTCCACAAGCCCAGATTCCCAACACTGTATCACTCTACAGTAGATCTGTGAGTCTCCAGGTCTTCACAAACATGCTGTGTTTAGAAAGATCTTGAGACTAATCAGAATGTTAACGTCACTGTCCATATTTGTATTGAAGATCAATCTTTTGCTCTTCTATTTCTCAGGACATTTGCATTTAAAATAAATATTTGGACATCAGAAAAGTCATACATTGTTTAAAGTAAAACAGTAACTAGACCTAAACAATAATGAATTCTGTCTCACCAACATTTTGTAAGGCAATATACATCTAATTCTGAATTAAACTGAATCCTGCTTCAACTCTTGCAGGTTTTTGAGTCCTGCTGCAGAAGAAGCCTGTCAGTATGTGAATGGAATTGTGGGTAAAAACCCATTACTCATGAGAGAGCTGAATCTGAGTGGACATGAACTAGGAGACACACGAGTGAATCAGATCACTGCTCTACTGCAGGATAAACACTGTAAACTCAACACACTGACGTGAGTATCTTCCATCATTTAACATGTATTTAATAATACTATTTCTCATATGTTTGAGCCAGAGGCTTCAGTATAGTGTTATGTATTCAAATTAAACAGAACTTTAAAACACACAAATAATTTTAAAAATGAAGTTTAGCTTTTAAACATTAGGCCAAGTCAGTTTGATCTTGGGTCAGTAACTATGAATGAACACTTGACCAGATTAATCTTTTGTTTTTCTTTGTTCGTGTTAGTTCACAGTGCATAATTTTAAGAGAGATAACTTTTCATTTAAAAAAATGCTGTAGAATACAGCAGACCTAAATACATGGAAGAAGCTTAAACATCTTAAAATTGATGTGAAGTGAATTAATCTCAAATAAAAGTATTGCTTCATAGATTTAATGCTGTTTGAAGATAATTTCAAATGTGACTTCCAAAAGACAAATTACAGGCAGGCAAAAAAAAAAAAAAAAAAGATTTAATAGATCTGAGCCATTATTTTCTCTTTTTGTCTTCAGTCTGTGTGAATGCAGTATTACAGAGAAACAGTGTCTCATCCTGACTTCAGCTCTGTGTGAAAACCTTTCACACCTGAGAGAGCTGAATTTCAGTAAAAATAAAATAGAAAACAAAGGAGTGAAGCACATATGTGACATACTGAATGATTCATGCTGTAAACTGGAGAGATATAATATAATAATCAAAATGCTTAAAATTACTTAAACAGTTTTTTAACTAAGACACTTTATACTCTGTACATTGTAAAGAGCCTGAGTACTTTGTGATCTGGTGAAGTAAAGATGATCTCTCTTCCTTTATCTTTATAGAATGCTTATTTTCTGCTTTTCTATTTTTCCCAATGTAGGTTAAGATGCTGTGATATGACAGATAAAGGTTGTTCTGCTGTGACTTCAGCTCTGAAATCAAACCCATCACACCTGAGAGAACTGGACCTGAGTGAGAATGAACTTGGAAACTCGGGATTTGAAAACCTCAGTGATCTACTGATGAACCCACAATGCAAGCTGGAAAAACTAGCGTTAGTATCATTGTACTGTACAGCTGTTATAGTGTGATTAAAGTTTACTAGTTAAACAGGTCCAGTTTACAGTATTTAAACTCTAGCACTGCAAATCTATTGGTCAAACTTAATAATTGGATTAGTTTAAAGTTTTTGATTAAATATACTGGTTCATGTTCTGCAGAAATATTATGAGATTCACATTTGCTGCAACAATGAACAAGAGACCAAAAAAGAAATTTATTTCTCTATTTTTTATTTTATTTTTTTAAATGAAGGAGAAGAAAACAACAGCTTCTGGCAATCTGAAAAATTAAAAACAATTAAAAACGGTTAAACTATGGCAACTAAGACTATATGGAGGACTATATGCCTACTGTCGCTTATTAATTAAAATGTCCGTCAAGGATCTGAACCACTGTCCTTTCTGTTTTTTGTCTTCAGACTTTGTGAATGCAGTATTAAAGAGAAGCAGTGTGTCTCACTGACCTCAGCTCTGAAATCAAACCCATCACATCTGAGAGAGCTCGACCTCAGTGGGAATGAACTTAAACAAACAAGACTGGAAAAATTTTATGATGTACTGAAGGATTCACACTGTAAACTGGAGAGACTCAGGTGAGGAACATTCACGTACAACAAACAATTTAGTGATCTGGTATTTTCATGAAACAGAATGAAAAAAAAAAAATGTTTCATTCCTCCAAATGTAGGTTAAGGTCTTGTGGCATAAAAGCTGATGATTGTTCAGCTCTGACGGCAGCTCTGAAATCAAACCCATCACACCTGAGAGAGCTGGACCTGAGTGGGAACGAAATAGGACAATCAAGAATGGAATACCTCAGTGATCTACTGATGAATCCACAATGCAAGCTGGAAATACTAGTGTTAGTAATATTATACTATACAGCAGTTACAGTGTGATTAAAGTTTATTGTATTATGAGCTAATGGACTGATGATTTTCTTAAATTAACAATGTGAAAACAGAATATGCTCCAGGCTTGTTTTGTAACTAAACTTCAAATCAAAGTTATGCTTCTGTCATGGTTTATGGTTCTATAATTAAGTTTTCAGGTTTTTGCTGGTGTATTACTGACACTATGATGTTTATTAACCCTTTAAACCCATTTTATTAACCCTTTTCCACCACGAAAAATCAAATTACTAAACAACCACTGAGTGGAATAAGACAAAATATATATTGTTAAAGTTTAGAGTCTCAGCTTTTTAAGGAATTTAATTATTAATTTAATTTTGATCAACTCTTAAATTCATGATGCATTTAAGTCACATATGAACTTAACTACAGTTAGTATCATTACACTCTACAGCAGTTACAGTGTGATTTAAATGTACTATTTATTAAGACAACAGGGCACAAGTTACAAAATGTATAGCACTGAATATTCTGGCATTTCCCCTTCTAAAGAAAGATTTAAAAGTACTATGACCTAATGGACTGATGGTTTAGTATTTCCATCAGCAAAAAAAATGTACATGCTGATGTAACCCCTCTCCCCGGGTTCTACTTGCACTTGGTCTCTGGCATGGGATGCGGGCGCACTTACAAGGAGGCTAAAGACTATAGCCACTAGTGTCTGTCGCTAATGTGCCTTTTGAGATCAGGGAAGTGAGTTTTCCCCCAAAAGTTTGTAAAATTGATAATTTTCTATCCTTATTTTAAGAAACACTGAGTCAGTGGGTGTTACTAATTTTAGAAACCCAAGTAGATGCCCACTGCTTTGATTTATAATAGACATAAAATGACTTTATAAAACAACATAAAAATACTTTAAATTGTGATTTTCTCACATTAAGAATGTGAAAATAGTTGATTAAAATATTTCAGTCAGTTCTAAATTTATAATTCACAAAATCAGATCTACATTTATAACTCACAACTTTTTTTTTGTTTTGTTTTTTTTTTTTTTTTGTTTGTTTTTGACTGAGTGATGTTTGTCTAAACTTGGGTTGAATCTAGTATCCTTAAATCCTTGCTAGGAATTGGTTATTTGTTCTAAAAGAAATTTTCTATGCTTCCGCTGGTATATTAAGGTGCTATATGACATTTAGTCATGATGCAATTAACTTCTGTCTTTCCTTTTTCTGTCTTCAGTCTGTGTGGATGCAGTATTGCAGAGAAACAGTGTCTCGCCCTGACTTCAGGTCTGTGTTCAAACCTTTCACACCTGAGAGAACTGGACCTGAGTGGGAATAAAATCGAAAACAAAGGAGTGAAACACTTATGTGGCATACTGGATGATTCACGCTGTAAACTGGAGAGATTGAGGTGAGGAACATACTTAAAAATATGGAACAAAAATAATGCCAAAAGTATTTGAAACAAAAAGCTTGTTGAATTACACAACTGGGAAAAAAAATGCATTGCAATTAACAGTGCTTACAT